>JAIPRN010001514.1:0-44374 GCA_025469175.1 Geopemphigus sp. TES_GeoC_2020
TATGCATTTTGCCCGTGAATATCGGACATTCTTATTACGTTTTCGGTTGGTTCGAAACGAAAAGAACGTTCGTAAAATTACCGTAAATCGCGATTTATATTTTCGAAATACGACTTTTAAGCGCCGACGCAACTAAGAGAAGGGCAGGAGAAACAAGAGTGTGGTTTTGAAGTAAATTCCAACGGTAAGAATAAACGTATTTGAAATTATCGCGATAGTAACAATAGTCGTAGGAACGCGCTGGTTTTACATTTTTCGGAAATCGACGTACGAGAAGTAGTAAATTAAACGATTCGACGAATGTCGTCGTACTGCCATAGGTTTGATTGTATCGTTGGTCATTGGCGAAACGCGTATTCAGTCACCAGGACAAGATTGGAACGAAAATCGGCGCTTAACTGAACGGATTTAACGGAAAATACGCAAACGGTTAGCGATACGTTTACGTTTTTTCTAATATTTTTCGGAAAACGGACGAACTGTACGGAATCGGATCCGTTTATCGACAACGTTGTTAGAAACACGTATTCGGGCGGACGAATCGAAAACATTGAAAGTAACGATCGCGACGCGGGGATAGAAAAACTAACGATAAACGAACGAAAAGAAAAACGGATTAATCGTCGGTGCCGTGAATTAGGGAAACCTCGGGCGGCCGCCATATGGCTCGTACTCGTCGCGTCGAGCACAGCCCGCGGGACGTTTACCGTCCTTTTCAGACGCGAGACAAAACCGAAAAGTGACAAGCGCTCTTTATACACCACGTATAATAATATAGCCGTACTATACTAATAGCGGTCGTCTTTTGTCCGACGACATTCGCGTCCCGTGAATAGTAAACAAACACATACACATAATATTATCCGTCGGCCCGGCGTAAATACCGTGTCTACAGAACCAACGATTTATAAATGTATATACATATATATATAGACGCGATAAATAGTAACAATATTGTAACTAGTGAAATTTCGTCTTCTATACGACGCGATGATTCGGCACAACGTAATTCGAATTAATTTTTTCTATTCGATTTTTTTTGTCGTTATTTTCTACAAACGACGCTCACTAGCGCGCACATCGAGCCGGGTTTCCGTTTTCTTCCATTATACGACCGTACTTATATATATATATATATATACGACGATATACACTCGACGTCGTCGTACAATTATTACATTATATACGCGAACGACGCATAACGTAGCGGTAGTGCCGTGTGTATAGGTAACTAACCATTCGACTCGGCATATCCAAAAATGGATTTCGCAGCGTCCGGTGGGCGCACCGAGAGCGTGTAGGTGAACCCGATTCCGCGCGGCCCACTCGTTGTTGTTGTTGTTTTTGTATTGCGTACGCGTGTAATATGTACGTACGTGTGTATTTATATACGCGTGTGTGCGTGAGAGCGCGAAATCAGCGCGCGCGCGCGACCCCGAAAATCCGACCGATTTTTTGTTTCGCCCCGGGCGCGTAATAACGTAACGCGTGAGGCCGACTAGTTTCGAACGTTGGGTTGGGTTGACCGGTGGACTTTTGACAACGCGACTACGGCGGCGTACGTTTGGTAAAATTTCCACGCGTACCTTCGACCGATAATATAGCGTCGCCTAAAACGTCCGAGTTCGGTCGATGATGGTCGCCGGAAATATTTTCACCTTCCTCCGGTACGGGGATGATTCGAACCGGACGAAACCGTCCTATCACGTCACGCGTTCCCTCTTCCTCTTTCCTACGTATCGCTTTTAAACGTGCGTGTACGTCGAATACGCCAACGCCTACACGTTGACTTCTTACGTACTTACGTCTTCGGGGCAACTCCAATTTCCGAATTTCGTTTCGAGTATCGTTAATCGTAAACAGCTTCACCGATATTTATTGATCAGTCCACTCTTGACGATCATTTACGCCGGGAGTGCAACAACACGAGGGAGAGGGGGGCGGATGTTCCCTGTGTCCGAATCCGTGACTTTGTTTTGGGGACCATTGTCTGAAAACGAATCCAAAAAGCGTTCGAAGGTGAAAATTATAAACGATTTTGCGTTTCAATGATGCGCGATAAACGAAACAGACTTGCGTTAAATCTTAATATTGTAACCTACAAGGATTTCGTAAGTATTCGTAATTTGAATTTTTAAAATGTTTCGAAAACGTCTGTTATAACGGAAAATAAGCGATATTCTCGGAGCTTTTTTCAATCCCTTCAAATTAATAGCGAAAAAATGCCACGTTATGTGAATTATACTTCGCAACACTCCTAATTTCCGCTTTATTATTATTATTTTTATATACGTTCGTCGTACAAACGTTTTAAGCTCCACGTTTGTTCCATGACCGATACCTTATTTTGGAGGAAAAATGTTCTTCATGTTTAAGTTTGTGAAAATGCTAATATTTGAATACGAAACGATTTGACGACCACGACGAATTAAAACGATTAAAAAATGTCCATTCGTCCTAATTTATTAATAGTCAATTTTATTTCTCGACTTTATTCGACGTATTCCGTTTTTCGTCTTTTGCGAAGAATTTCGAAAATTATTACCAACTGGTTGTATATATATAGTTTACAATTGGAAAAAAATTATAAAGAAATAATTTTCGTAACGCGTTAAACGTTTCGTTCCGGGGAAAAGTCGTACCGATTTTCGTCCACGCTCGTACGTATCGCAATATAAAAATAGTTGGATCGATTTCGGGAGAGAAAGATCGCTCATGTGTTCGAGAATATCCGCGCGTTATACAATTATCCGAAACGCGAATTGTTTAAGAATACGAACGCTCCGGGCCGAAACGTACGCGCGGTCGTGTACGAATATACCGTTTGGCGCAACAGGTCGTTTAAAACGTTAACCGCAACGGCGGTACGGTGGTATACGGACGTATTGGCGCGCGCGCCTCGCCTAAAAGCAATCCGTTTTAAACGGATTACCGAAATAAACTGGTACGCCGCGCTCGTCCTCGGGAAATCCAAGTACTTCGTAAACGATCGCGCGCAGATGGTCACCCATGCTGACGGACACGTCTCCGGCTCTCGGGGGACCGTGAGAGACACGTCATAATATTATCCGTACGGCATCTATTATATCCGTCGTCCTTCTCGCGCGTGTTGCGATAGACCGCCGTTTCTCAATTATTATTATTATTATTATTGTTGCATAGAAAACGTTTTGTCGGTTATATATAAGTAGAAATTACGTTGTAGCGCGCGTCGTGTGTCGGCGGCCCACGTATATGTCCGTCTCACTCGCCATTCAAACCGCGCCATTGACGGGCGGCGGTGTTTATTACGCTTTTTATTCGATTTCGTTCACGCCCGTTCCGCGCGTTATCGTCCCCATTCTTTGTCACCAATCGATATCGACCGCGCGCGCCGATGTAAATAGACACCGCCACCGCTCTGACGCCGAGACGTAATTAAAAACGTCTTCTCACATTTTTCTACTCGAATAACGAAATTGGACCGGAGCGGTAACCGCCGCTTATCGAGCTACACGTAAATCGCCATCGTGGAGCGTAGCAGAACTTGGACGCCAACAGACTACCAATCGGAACGCATACACCGATTCAATGCCCGTTTCTATCCCGGTGATACGGTAATCAGGATTTCCGTGTCGATTTTAAACGCCGGCGAATGGAAATCGCGGAAAACAGCCCGACGCGCCGAAGGCGTAATTCGAAAAAAGCCGCCGGCCGTTTATTTGGCTTTTTTCGTGAAACAAAAGGTCCCGGCGGAATTATTGTAAATTGAAATTCGCGGTTAAAACGTGGAAAACATCGGGACAGTGGCGTTTCGAATTATCGTAATACCCGGTGGCTCTAACATCTAATACTGTTGATTACCCTGCACGGCGTTTTGCAACCTTTGTTCACTTTGTTTACTAATTGTCCATCGGAAAGCCAGCCAATTAGATTGGCTAATCCGTTTCGATAACATTTACGGTTGATCGGGAAACAATTAATCGTACATAATAACCGAACACAACAAACCGATCGGTATTCGTTTATTCGGCCACTCCGCGCGTCGGTAATTTCACCGTTCACCCGAAACGGTTGTCGTTCAAATAAAAACCGTCACGTCACCCGGCGTCCAGTTAAACGGTCACGTTTCGTTTTTCGCCCAACCTGAACATAACGACGACGACATTGTCGCGCCCCTACGAAACGTTTACCGTATCGCGCTCATAAAACAGACGGGGCGAAGGAGAACGCGGAAGACTCGTAATCGTTTACCAGTGGTCGATTTTCGCGTCTCTATAATAAGGCGCCTAATAAAAATAACCCGTAAATACCATAGTCGGGTATGAATTCGAAACGGACAAATAAATGTCGCGTCAGTGGTCCGGTTAAAGTTTCAACGATATTGCGTTCGAAACAAAAACAAACAACAAAATCCGAGATGTACCATTATTTCTCGGAGCGTAGTAGAAGTTTATAAACGGACGCGTGTGTACGTCGTAAAGAACAAAATCGTTTTTTTTTTTAAGTTTTTTTAAAACGATATATACTTTCTCCAAAACAAAATAACAAGATTTTAACCGAGATAATAATAATAATAAAAACGGTACTTCCAAAGAGCATTAAACCGTATTTTAATATTATAATATATCAAACAAAAGGAGTGACAACACATACAGTATTAAAGACGTATTATACTAATAATTGTGTTATAAAAAATAACCCCATAAACTGTTTTATCGTAACGATTTACGTACGCGTATTTTTGTTTTTATTCGTCTAAAATAATAATTACGTCTCGACGAATGGCCAGTGTACGAAAAGCGAAAAAACGACGGTAATTACGATTCGGGTACTTTTAAAGCGTTCAGTAATAACGTATCGTGTAAACGAATAATACAATTTTATATTCGCGCCCATTTGTTATACAATTGTTTATTTATATAGACAAAAAATCCTTACAACGACGCCAATGGAAGTCAGAAATTATTCGAATCTGTGGGACATTTTCGCCAAATTCCGTAATGATTGGTTCCGCTATACTAGTCAAATTTGCTTTCCGAGACGAAATTTATTGCGTACCGAATTTTAGTATCCGATAAGGTCTACCCTTGTATAAAAGCCACGCAATTCTACAAAAATATAAATAATAATAAATTGTTCGAAATAATGAGAAAATCGTATACGACTAAAAACAGGAATATCGAATAATAAACCAGAATAATGAACGAGTGTTCATAATTAGGCCTATGGAAATAAATATACTCGAAAAAATTGACGAGTGTTGAGAAAATGTTTCGTTAAAAATGTGTTTTTTTTTAATTATTACGATATCGAAGTTTCGTTTTTCGTATATTTTGTAAATAATATATTTATTAAAACGTTCGATTCGAGCGTAGTTAGTTTTTAAATCAATTATGGGCATTCGAAAAACGAAACTTGCCATCGTCAAATATATTTTGCATTTTTTTTTGTTGGTAAGCATTTACGATCGAATTCGAACGGGATATGTTTTTGGGAACGAGAAACCGCAATTTAATTATTATTTTGGCTCGATTACGAAGATGTCGAACTTGTGTTACGAAAATTCAGATTATAGTGCGAAATTATTTTAGAAACGTAAACAATTTACGAAACACCGTAAGGTTGTACATTTGGTTTCAATTAACGACAGTTACACGAGTGTTTTTCTAAAGAGACCTCGGGCATGTATACAATTTTAAAAATAAAAATGTCCTCGAATTTCGAAACGTATCGTCCGCGAACGGAATTTCGTCCATTCCCAAGTCACTCCTAATAAACGAACGAACGAAACGCTGCCAAAAATAATTCACAGCATATCATCGGAACGGTCCGTTCCACTGACCGAATTACGTTCACGTGGAAACGATTGCGAATTATTTACGATCATCGAGGCGAACGTAATGAATACGTTTGAATCGGCGCTTTTTCGGCGGCCCAGGAGGAGAAAGGTTAACGTTCGAACGAATAATTATTTACCCGTAGATAACGCACCAGCGAGGTGTTAACTACCGTCGACCTAACGGCGAAAGACGATAATACTAGGTTCTGGACACTCTTAAATGTTATCAATAACATTTTAAAGTGTCCAGAACCTGTTAAAATCAATTAGAAAAAAAAATCGTAAACTTGATATTCTTTCTCATTTGTAAATTATAATGTATTCATATATCTATAATGTATAATACATTACAATTTACAATTGAGAAAAAGTTATTATTATTTAAAAAAACATATTTTTTTGTGGGTACGGTCATACAGATTTTCCTCTAAAAAGATGGCGAATTCGTTTATCAGAATTACCTATACTTCTCACATAATTCATTATCAGTGTCCATTCTGATTAATCTATTGTGTGATAATACTCTCGTGGCGGTTGTACGATTTCGCCTTTAAATATGAAACGGTATGAGTAAGCGTAATACCTAACGACGGGCGTTGTATATACGGGACAATAGCGAAAGCGTGGACGTATATGCGAATGCCGATCGTCACGAGACAATGCGACGGCGGTGGTCCAGCGCGCTAAGGATAGGGCTACGCTTAGGCATCCGCCGTACGAAACGACGATATTCGGATTATTATTATTGTGCGATCGTATCGGTTATTGCGATAATTGTTCGAGTAAACGATATTTCGGCTCAAAACGGTGGCGCGCGCGCGGAGGGCCTTTCGTTATTTGTTCGAAATGAAAACGATCGGGGCGTGAATGAACGTGACCGTACGATTTCGTCGACGTGTAAACGTAGAAGAGTTCCGTTTCGGCGGACCGTACGTGAAGACGAGGCGAATTGTACGAATTGATAGCGCGCAATTTACCGGTCGGGACACGCGTTCGTGGTAGTTATTCGTCACGCGCGTTTTCTCGGTTTAGAATACGAAAATTGACGACGTTGGACGGTTTGGTATATTTCATCACTGGCCGCAATGAGGCCGAGCCGCTTAACCGTTGTACTTTTAACTCGTCGCGCAAGAAAAACGGACGTCCGTCTAACAAAAATAAGAAAAACGGACGCCGGTCGTTTCGATTTTCTCAAACGTGGTACGCGGTCGTTCCCGTGATTTGCCGGCAACCATTTACCCGTTCGCCGTTACTACGTTCGCGTACGCACATCGAGCGGTATAATAATCCCACTTAGTAGTTACTGTAGGTTACTGTACCCCTTCGAGGAACTCACCTTGTCGCGGTGAGGGGGCTTGAGCGGAGATCCCCGTGTGGGATCTCCTGACCAAGAGTTCCGATCGGCCATGGATCTGAGGATCAGGAGGCATACATGGTACCGAAGGCGAAGTGCCGAAATGCAAAGGACTGAAATAAAAATTGGCGGCCCTATTAAGTACACGGACTAAGAATAAAAAGTGCCTCGATGTGGGCGAAGGCAAACGTTGGCCAAGAATAATTTATACGAATAATTTATACGGATTAAGGAAAAGGGCCTAGATATTTTTGGACATTTCGGATGGAATCGAGAGCTTTTTAGGCAAATGAACTGTATTTGGACACGGCATTTTTTGGATTTTATGGGATTTATCCCGGTCTATTGGTTTGAACGAGGCCTACCGATAGCCGGCGTGGGGGCCAGAATACCGAGAGGCTAACTTTGTAATATTAGCGACCCGGGTTGACCCACCGACGTCAACCGGCTATAAACCTAGTCGGTACCACGGGACTGGGGAGCGCCGCGTTGGACTGTCGATGATTTGGTTCGTCGACTTGGTCCGATCCGGCGCACCGTGCCCCACTTTTGGCCGAGGTACCTACTTCGGCCGCAACCTAGTGGTTGTGCGACAGGCGCGAGATTAAACGACTACATCCAGCGGTGGACTGGGTACCAAACGGCGCCAGTCGTCCCGCTCCCATAATAGGGTACGGATCACTATGAGTAGTTTCGGCGCTAGTGGTCCATACCGACGACTCGTGACTTTTGTCATGTGCTACGGCGCGCCACCTTGAATAGCGCCAGGCGCTAATATAAGGCGCGTCGGGGTTAAAGGGGCTTGTCCCTTAAAGCCTTGGGAAACACGTGTAGGTTACCGTGGCACCGAAAGCCGAATCGATCGGTTAATTTTCACCAATTACGCCAGCCGTACACGCGTCGATGGATATTTATAAATATACTATTTATTCGTCCCTATCGCGTACAATAATATTTCATCGGCGAACGGGTTTTCTCGGACGGGAAAATATTTGATCGGATTATTTCCAATTAAAATCGACAGAACGCAATCGATACGTAATATTCGCGCTATCGTTTTTTTTTAAACACTCCACGGATATACGTACGTCGACAAAACTCGCTTGTAATTGCCGTCCGATTCTAGAATTCCGTCTCGAAATCAATAATTATAATAATAATAATAAAAGGCGCGTGATAAAAAGCCGTATCAATTATCTGGGCGTAGGTCATAGATAAAACACTACGCGGAATCGAAACACAATTGAGACAGTGTCGAGCCCAATAATAATAATAATTTTACAATTACGAATATTACGATTACGGTCCGTAATTAATATCGCGCGTACAACGGTCGAACCGTGATAAGCAATAAACGAAACGAAATTCCTCTTTAAATCCGATAAATTTTATAAAAAGTGTTAATCGGAATATTCGATAACGAGTTGTAGGATATAAATCCGCGATCGGGCTTTTGCCAAATGACGTTCGGCGAGCTACGTATTTTTACGACTTTTTCGTCGTTCGCTTTTTCTTCCGGAAACGTTTATTTATTTAATTCGACGGGCAATGGCCTTTTTTATATGTAAGTACATAAAAACAATTTACGATCAATCAATTTACGTTAACTTAAACAATAGCACGCCCAAGTAATTACATCGTAACACTAAAAGAAGAAGTATCCGCATTGGCTTTCAACATTAATCTTCGTAACGGCTCATTGGCCAAATAATTGGTGGTCGACTATGGCACATAGAAAGGAGCAGTATATCTAGAGCAACGCGATGGTACCTTGAAACAAAGCAACGAAAGACGGACAGGGGAATCAATTTTATTATTCAATAACTCTGTAAGGAATCTAAATACATAAAAATATTAACTTAATTACGTAATTAATATATTCGTTTAATAATATTAGTACGACTGAAAATTCAACGGCCTACAAAATGAAACCTCGGCACGATTCTTTATCGAAAACGAACTCTGAAAATACAACGAAACAACGCTCTAACGATTTTCTAAAACAATGTCGAATTAGAAATGGAATACTCTGCACTAACGTAACATAATATACTCGAAAACGGATCTGTAACGAAAAGTTAAATTTACAAAATAAACGGAAATTGCGTCGAAATCCCAGCCACGATTAATAGTTAATGTTTTACAGTACTAAAACTATGGGTATCTAGATAAGGCGGCTTCGTAAAAATACAACTCGCTTCGTTGGTACAAAAATAAACACGTTCATCCGGATAAAGTTATACTTGTTGGTCGAAAGAGACAAATTAAATAATTACTTTTCCTACCCGATTTTGTCGTTTTATTTCGCCTTTTCTATATATTCGACCGATGCCAAAGGTCGAACGTACGCGTATTTCGAATACTTTTCAAAAGTATTCTCCCGGAACGGGCCAAAATACGCTATAGCTCATTTTTCATTAACGAGTTATCGGGCCTAATAATGTAATAACCCGATAATAAAATATTCGAAGGATTCCGAAAAAAGTGTCCGGTTCCCAACGCGAGATAAACGGCGCCTAGTCTTCCCTACTCCCCACCCAGATTCTACGACCCTGACTTCGAGTTAAGAAAAATCTATAAATAGTCTAATATATATATATATATATGTCGGACTTTGCGATTTAGAGAACACAACCAAGCGGGCGCGATTATAAAATATAGGATACGCGCATTAAACGTATATTATATTTCTTTACGTATACGTTATGTTCTTTTAAAATTTATGTCTTGAAATTTGTCCGGTTTGTTGGTAAAAATTGTCTCTTGTAGATCAACGAACTCTCGATATAAATCATGTTTCGAAGTATTATATTACTGTAGTACTTGGTCCGAGAGATACTTATACGTTTAAGTATAGCGATAAATCACACGGTTACATATATATAGGTTGATAGATAGATAAAACTCGGATAAACATCTCGACAAAACGATATGGAAGGACCGAAATAAAATATATTTCAAGTTTTGCGGTCGTACGATATTATACAGACCGCGGAGCGACTGTATAATTTAATATATCTCGAATTATATAAGTTGTTTTTTGTTTTATTTTTTCGATCAATATGTATACATACGTACAATGATCAAACGGTGTGTCGACATTTAGCTTACGAAAAGTTTTCGGATTTTATATTTTTGCCGAATTTCGTTCTGGGGATTCGGATTCAAAGTTATTTGTACAAAAATAACGGCAGGAGCCGTTTGAGCTTTCAAAAGCGCAAAAATAATTTAACCCAAAAGGAAAATCCGTTTAAAAATAATTCGACACACTCGTTTCGCTTTCCGAAATGAATTTCGTTAAGTACCAAAAAAAAGGGGAATCCTCCCCTCCAACCTCTCATACCGTCGTAAAAATACGTTTTTTCGCGGCGGAGGTAAAACTTGTTTCAAAGACTAATAGTTTTATAGCGGCCAATGTATCGCAACGACGTGAACGCGAACAACTTTAAACGAAATGTGTTCGCCGTATTTTACAGGCTATTTTAATAACTCTTCCATTACGCTTTTTCGTTAAAACAATATTATCGTTGTTATTATAGACCATACAATAGCGAATCTCGTCATCTCGTCGTGTAAACGCGACGCCGTCGTATCGCCATTTAGAATATCGGACGAAACAGTGTTAAGCTTCGTAACTGTTTAGACATTATCGACGATTACGGTGTATGTTAAATACCTAAATAATAGCCGTCGATACATTTGCGAATCGATGAACTCGCCTTACAGAACTTTATTATTGCGCGCAACGATCGCGCGCGTACGTATATACGTTGTTGGCGAAAATGTAAGACACGGTCGACTCGCCCCGCAGATATCCGTGCGACGGCATACGGCGCCGCGAAATATTACACGCGACTGTCGACGAAATCCGGAAACGACGTTATATTGGACGCGGGTGATTTCGCGATATTAGCGGTAGTATTCGAGCGGTACTGTGTGGGGCCAAAAACAAACGTCGACGACGTGCCGAATACGAGCTGTAGGGAAAACGACGAGGGTTAGAGGGCTAATTTTAGACGCGGTAACGATAATAACGACAACCTCACCCGTGATGTCGGCCGGACTGCGGCGGCATTTCACACTCGGCGGCGCGTCCGTTCGGGCGAAACCGCCGGGCGACCCCGCGGACGGCAATACGCCGCAATCACGCGCGCGCGCGCCATCATAAATCAAAGCGCGCGCGGTTTCTCGACGTGCCCGTTTCGGTGTTCATTGCCCCTCGCCCCCTGCGCCCGGTACATATTAATTGATATCTTTCGCGTTTCACTGTCGTGTTGTTTCGCCACGACGTTGCCGTACGATTGAGACGTCGGTTGGCGGCCGTCTCGCCACGATTACCGCGTGCCCGCGTCCGTTCTTCCCGCGCCGATCCATCGTACGCGATCTCCGACGGATCCTGACGAGTCAATCGAGTTAGCGGCGCGCGCGTACCTACGTGCATATATTTCGTACGCGTACGTTTTATTCACGGACGCCCGTGTTCCGTCAGCACGGTCCATTCGGCAACTTTCGGAATTATATATTATTATTCGTTTACGTAATTATAATATAATACCGTACGATAAACAATTTAACTGCCATTCGTCCAATTCCCCACGTCTCCTCCACGCACGCGCGCGCAACGTCCATCATTTCATCCTTCTCCTCCTCCTCCCCACGCCCTCCGTCATTCCGGCCGCGTGTCGCGGTGTTTAATTCCGTTAGCTCGATTCGTTCGCGTAAATACGCTACGAAAACAACGACAGTATTCACAAACAACCGCCGGACGGAAGTTTACCGTTTCGGATATAAGTCGGCTATTTATCGAACGCGCGTCCGTAAAATGATTTAACGAACGTACGCTGCCGACTGATGTATATATATATACGTGTATATTATCAATATGTTCGACTAAATACTTCTAAAAAACATTTGAACCGCGCCCGTAGTATCGTGTACTCGCGACGATACGACGAGAAGGCATTAAATTCGAGTCGGATACGAAAAGAAGAAGGACGACGAGTAATTAATATTGTCAGTCTCGGGGCTCGCGCGCGCGAGAAAGATAATCCGCTTTCGATAAGTAAATAATTAATAATATACGCGCGGAACGTCTAGCTCCATAATTCATAGCGGACGACGGGCAAAGTTAAATTGTTTTTTTTTTTTTAAACGCCGACGGACGTATATGTCTCGCTGAATTGTGGAGAACAATAATTACGAACGAAAAGACGTCTCAATCACGCGCGTCATCATATACGCGTTTTACCGCGGCGGAATGACCAGCGCGTGCATGCGCACACAGTGGAAAAACGGTAAAAAGCGAAAACGATCGCCTTGTAGGCCATTCTGTAGGGTGGCACCGTCCGATTTCGTAACGCGCGAATAATAATGGATACGCCAATTCGATTACGAATTTGAAAAAGCGAACGAAAACATTTACGGTCGATTTGGCGCGACAACCGGAATATAATCGAACGATTTCAATCGATTCTCGTATTTTATTAACGCGCGAGTCGATCGACTACGTCCCTGTTACGCGCCGTACGCGTAGATGACGTCAACCCGAGCGTTTAAATCGTTGTAATAGTTGGAAATAAACGGTACGTTCGGTATAATAGGGCGGGCAAATTCGAAATACTCGCGAAGAAGAGCACGCGTGTTTCGTCGCGCGATTAAAGCGAGACAGAGTCGCTTTCGGGGCGTTTGTCGAAGTTTTCGCGCGGTATTGCGAAAAACAATCGGGAAGACCCGAATCGGTTCGCGTCGTAATACGTTAACGCGACCGACGGCGGTGGTGACTGTGAACGTTCGAGAGCTCGGCTTTCGGGAATTCGGTACAGGCTATACGGTTGCCAAAGACCAACCGCCGAGTGCACGGTGGTGGCGAAACCGCGCGAGCTTTGAGAATGTCTTACCGAACCTACGAGAATAGCGCCCGTGCACCAACGGGCTCCGGGAGACGGCGCGACTCACGATAGGTGCACAAACATCGAGAACGACGGTTCCCGTCTGGTTCGCGAATTGTCGGCGACGGGGAGGCGCCGTTGACGTTTCTCGCGTGTCGCCGCCGTTCCACAGTTCTTTTCGGGCCCGCCGCCATTAGCGACCGTAACGATAATACGTCGGAGTCGCGTTGATGTTCGGTGGCGCGCGCCGGACACGCCAGGATACCTCGTAACGAACGCCATTTGACGCCGCCGGGTCGCGAACCTGTTGCCCCATCGCTGGCGCCACGAATTAGTGTATTACGTACATCGTAACTGTATATCCGTAGGTTGACCTATACGGCCGACTAGTTTTTTTTTCTAACGTCCCGCGAATAGATATATTGTATAATAATAATCTCCTAGACGTAATATATCGTTTTTTTTTTTTAATATTCTTATTTATACGACGCACACGCGCGCAGTTATATACGTATAGGATTTTAATACGCGCGTTTTATACAATAATATTTATAATTATTATTATTATTTACTATTTATAACGCGGCGTGTGTTTGTATTTCAGCTACTACTGCGCGCTGTCTCTTTAATGGAACTGGCCGCGCCCACGACGACGCGACGGTACGTACACGTACACGTTATTCGAGATTTATTTTTTTCTCGTTTTTTACATCCGACGGGTATTTCATAATACGTTAAACGTTTTCTTTTTTTCTATTTTTATTTCCGCCGAAAACGATTCGCCCCCACGGTCGTCGTGTTTTTTATTTTTTTTATTATTCTTATTAATTCGTGACGGCTATTATCCGATCATTATAATTGCTTCTAGTGTTCGAAAAACGGAGGTAGTAAACGCGTAAATAAATATATATATACGCGTATGTATTTGTTATTACGAGTACGTATTAGTGTACGCCTACTACCGAACGGTGACGCGCGTGTACGATCCAGCACGAGTGGAAAACGCGCGAACGCGAATCGCTATCGTCGTTGCCGTTCACATTTTGGAACGCGCCATTGTGTCGCAGTACGTATTGTTCGCGTTGCCCAAGCGACGAGCGTAGCGCGCAAAAAATCGTACTATTACTATTACGCGATACAATCACGCGACGTGGCACCGCCGTCCATTCGACGACCCTCGCGAGGTTTTCGGTTGTTGTTGAACAACACGTCCCTTTGACGCATCCCTAGCCGGGAAAGCGCGTCGCCGAGAATTCGATACACGCGCGTACCGATAAAACGCGACCACGGAAACGATCCGCGTTGTCGTAAACGCGCGTTATTATCGCGCTAGTACGCTAAGAGCTACTCGGCGAAGAAAATAGATGACAATATAGACGGCCGTCCGACGATTACATAAATTCGACAATATCGGACATTCTCGCGATACGCCTTTTCAATTTTTCAATTCATTTCCCTCCGCGTTAATCGCGATAATTGTAATAAAAAAACAAAAGATCGCCGAACCTTCGAACGCTCACGAACAGGTTTGAGTTCATATTGACAAAAAATTGTACGCGTAAGCGTGTACAACAACTGGCGGAAACACCTGAAAACCCTGAGAGTCATCATCGTTATCTCCTTCGCCTTTATCCCATCTATTTGGGATCGGCTACCATCACTCTAAACCTCCATTTGGCCCCGATCTTCCACATCCTTCACGCACACACCAGCAGTCCTTATATCCTCCTCAATCGTATTCAACCAATTTCTTCTTTGGACTTTCCCTTCCTCTTCTTCCTTCCACACTCAATTCTGTAATTGTTCTTACTGCTTCCGAATTTTCTCTCCTCGTAACATGACTAAACCATCTAAGTCTAGTCTCCCTCATTTTATCAATAGTCGACGCTACTCCTACGCTTCCTCTTATATATTCATTTCTTATCCTATCTTCACTCGTCATCCCATTCATCCATCTAAGCATTCTCATCTTGGCTACGCTCATTCTCTGCTCTATTTTCTTATTCACCGCCCAACACTCTAAACTATACAGCATTGCTTGTCTCACTACACTCTTATAGAACTTACCTTTCAGCCTCATTGGAATTCTCGAAAACCCTAAGAGTACAAAGAAAAATATATCCGAATGTATTTCGCTTCGCGGTTTTCGGAAGAACACTGGACGAAGCCGGTCGGAACATCTACATTATAAATATCAAGCACGCGAATAGTTGGAATATATTACTCGCCGACTAAAAATGTCGAGAATTACGCCTAAAGTATAATATTCACTCCGGCCACAGCCGGTGTATGATATAAATACCTTTCGATATCGCCGTTTTTCGGCCGTAAAAAACGAGGCTCGCGACGGGTCTTTCTTTAATTTATTACGCGAAGTCGTAAGTTAGACGTTTCGAATTTTGCGATAAAAAAATTAGAAAAGTCACATCCCATTGTTTCCAAGCGCCTTGTTTGTAGAAACAACACCGCAGAGTTACGCGTACCGTTACAAATTGAGCTTAATAAAAAATACCTCCGTGCGAATTTAACGCGTTACGCAAAACGAAAAATGACCGCGCGTCGGACGAAAATGAACTTTTATTATTGTCGGACACGTTTGCTCCAAAAAACCAAAAACACGTCGTCGATACGTCCGAAAATACGCGTATTTCGATCGGCGACCTTAGATTCGTGCGTCGTTACGCGTTCGCGTCTCGTTTCGCGATTGTTGTACGTCCGACCGATTCCGAAATGGCTGCCTGAGCGCCTGAAAGGAAAACTACCGCTCGGACGGCTTGAGGAAATGTCTCCGGTCGGCGGCGGCGCGGGGGGTTACGTACAATATTGTAACAATAAACGACTTAAGCGTCTCCGCGTCAACCGTGAGAATTAAGAAATAAAAAAGAAATTAATTAAAACGCTCGCCGACGCGATATCCTCAGTTCGCGCCGTTCTAGGAAACTGCCCGCTGGCGTCCACAGAACGTCCAAGGTCCGATATACTCGTATACCTAATAACGTACCCGATTCGCCGATGTTCTCGGCGTGTAAATGTGTATGCGTGTGTGCGCGCGCAATAATATTGTATAAAATATGTTCGTGTATTGTATAAAGCGGACGTGTATTTATATATATACGTAATACACACGCGTGTTATGACGATCGTCGGCAACGGTTGCGCAATTATAAAATCGCGATTGATCGGACGTGACGCGCGTGGCTAATGAACGTTAGACGTTATTTTCTTCTACGCGTGTGTCGGTCCGCGGTGTCGACGCGATCGTATTTTACGACGGATCCGAACGGATCGACGGAGATTATTTGTTTCGACGAATCGCGCCGCGCCACTTGGCCGCCAGGCCTCCACTCCCCTCTCTCCCCCCCCCTCACCGGTTCAATACGCCGGACTCTTACGGCTCTGAACCGCGTGATTCCTACCGTGGACATGATCGTTTCCAAGAGCGCGTCGAAACGGCGAATCGGTTTCCGAAAGTCCGCGTTTAGGCGAAAACGCCTTTGTTCTTAAACGGGTTTCGAGTCCGCGTCTTAAACGGATCCTTTGGTAATCCAACGGCTTGCGCGCCCGGCCATTCCTTACGTAAGTCAACTTCCCGCGCTTTCTGACTGTACCGGCCGCACCGCCATTATTCGCTTGTTCTCCTGTGACAAAACGTAACCGTGATTTTCGAGATATTTACAAAATCGGTATATATCTGTAAATCGACGGACCGTCTCGTTGATCAATCGATTGCGAAAGCGCACGTACCGTACCAATATCGAATTGTACCTTTCGTTCGTCCTGACCGAAAATACTAAACGTTACGATCTATTTAAGTTGAACACTAAACGAAACGAGTCTTAAATTTCTTTTATTTTTCTCGCGAAACGACGTCGCTTTATAAATTGATGCCCATTATATGACGGAAATGTTCTCGTTTTCTTTCGCGATAAAATTCTTAAATACAAAAACGGACCCGATAGAACTAAGCGAACGCGGCAATTTCCTGGAAATCGATGGAGCGGTTTTCGAAAGAGATCGACCGCCCGATTTATAAACGTAATTCGAAGAAAAACGCCTTTAAGTACGAACGAGCCCTTTTCGGACCGATCGAACGATTCTGAAATTATCGAACGCCACGTTCGTCGGGTGTAACGGAATGATTTCCGAAAGGACTGGAAAAAATCCCGATTACCGAGACACTGGATGTATTGAAACGTGTCGGGTACGTTGATGACCAGTAAATTGCGTGTACGCGTACCCGTGCGTATTACACAAGTACGATACGGTTATTAGGTATCGTTAGCTATATAAATATGTACACCGGCGGCCGTTGGCCAACCGACTTTATTGATTCGTTTCGTTCGACATAAAATACGCGAGCACAACGTTAAGTATATTACAATATACGTAACGTTCTACAATAACGTATAATTCCCCCGTCGCATGATAAACACGACACGACCGGTCGTACGGAGCGTACATAATATAATATCGTACGTAATTGGTCGGATAAACAATATCGTAAACGAACTCTGTGTATTTGAAACTATTCGTACACATATATATATATATATATATACACACACGTAAGTATGTATATTTGTGTGTACGCACGACGAGGACGCATAAAAAGGCAATTCGTAGACACGAAACGTACCGTAATATACTAATATTGTTTGTACCGCGAACGAGGAGACGTTATTCACGTGGTAAAAAAATAGCAATGACCATCAATCGCGTTGTCCCCGTTCCAATAATAATAATAACGCAGCCGCGCGAGCGACAGTGTGTACCTGTATTGCGTGTACGACGATTATTCTTCTTTTTTTTTTCTATTTAGTCCGTACACCGGCCGCCTGTATACAGAGTGATTTATTTGCTTTACCGCCGCGCGCCGATTCGTTTTTCGACGAATTTTATTCCGGAGCCCGGGGGTGGGGTGAGAGGAGGGTTCCCGTTATGAAATCGTTCGAGGGATAACCGTTTATTTTTTTTTTTTGTTTCGTACCGGACGCGTAAAGTTTCGATTCGCGAACGGCCGTATTTACTTTGTCCACGCCATATCATCGGTGTAAAATTCGTAAACGGTTTTTCGGTTCGATATCCCGAACGAACCGATAACGGAAAATTGAGTTTAGTCGGTATTTTACACGTTTTTCGGGGTTTTCAATAGTTTCCGTAAACGAAACAATAAAAATTATTACGAAAAATTTGCCAAATTATCGACGCGTATGATTTTCACCGAATCCAATTTGGTTTTTTTTTTTTGTTCGCTTATAATTGTAAAAATAATATTTGGAAACGTCGAAACTTTTTACTAACTATTTATTTCAATAATGTACGTACTTACGTAAAAATGTGACCGATATTGGCTATAGCGTTTTTAGATAATCGCCATGATATCTGTTTTTTACGATTTAGAATTAAAATTTTTTTCAATTTTACAACCGATGGCCCGAATATTCGATAGTCTACCGAGGCGGGAAATATTGTCGACAAATTAATAATTAAAAACGTCGTCGTTGGCCTTTTTAAAAATTGAAATTTCGTGCGCGTTGTCGAGTAACAACATTTCGACGTAAAAGTTCAACGACCCGGTGAAAAATGCCGACGGAATCGGGAACGAAAAATAAGTCGTGTGCCCGGCGTTACGGGCGTACGTGGTAATTTTACCGGGCCGTTTGTTATGGGAAGACAATGGTGAAAAAACACCGACGACGAAAAAGACGACGGTTTTTTTTTTTTTAGAGCCCCCGCGGGAACGATAAATCCGTTACGCTCGTATGTGCTCCGTACGCAACAGATCGTGCCGGAGATTTCGGCGGCGTCCATAAAGCACACGGAATGTGCGCCCGCGCCCGGTCCGAAACCTGTTGCCGTACGATAACGTACGTCCTCGTCCGGTCGTTACGGTTCCGAATTGAAAACGACGATACTTCCACGACCACCCCACCCATACTGATCACCGGGAAAAAAGACTAACGCGGACCTATAACGTGGTCCTCGTCCGGTCGTTACGGTAGCCGGATTCCGCGTCACCGGGTTTATCCGGTTCGGAATTGGCACCGAACGTACACGCGTGAGGCCGGATGTACGCGCGGGAGTACCGGCGGTTCGGTTTCAGCCCGAAACATAGGCCGATTTCAATTCCGAACGCGTTACGCCTGCCTATACGCTTGACGTCCACGAACGGAGCGAACGTTTCCGAATCGAAAATGGACTTAACGTCGAGCGGACGCCGCCGGGTTCGAGAACCGTACACGTACGTCAAATTGAAATTTTATCCGTTCCAAGCGGTCGGGTTTCCGTCCAAGTTGAAACCGTCGCACGCGTATTGAACCCTCTCGAATTCTCTACGCGCGCACGACGAACGAATAATAGATATATCCTCCTCGCACAATTAATCATTTTTTCGCGCCCGACCACCACCACGCGAATCCACTCCAGCAATTGCCTATATATGTAATAATCCTTTAGAAAAAGCGTGTCGTTGGCAATACGAATTCCTCGGTACGCCGGAATAACTAATTCGTACGTAATAACTAACGCGTTAGACGGTACGAAATCGATTGAATCGTCGAAACACGGCTTCGTCGAAGCGCGAGACGTCGCGTTCGAAATAAATGCCAACATCCGAATCGTTCATTTTGTCTGGTCACCCTTTCCGTCGGCGCGTTTCCTATTAGTTTTTAACAACGAGAACGCGGCAAATACGGTTTTCGAACGCTCCGTCCGACCGTTATTCCGACATTACCCGTTTGTCGAGGCTCGGTCCGTATAAAATTATATACGGGTTTGTTATTTTTTTTTATCGTAAAAAGAGAATAAAAAAAAAAAGGTCGACAGACGGCCGTAATAAAATATCGCGTTTTTCGAACTACCAGCGTAATAATATAATACAATTGGTTGGACACATTTTAACGTCCGCGGCACACGCGGTTAGGGGCCGATCCGTAATATAGTAATACGAATTTTAAAATTTTGTTCGTCCCCCAAGACCATATACGACAACGCAATAACGATAATAATATTAGCGATCTCGGAAATATATCGATGAACCGCGCGAAGTGTGTTGGTATGTGTGTGTGTGTGTGTGTGTGTGTGTGTGTGTGTGTGTGTGTATATGACGACCGGTTTCCGAATCAATATTTAAACGCGTGGACGAAATGACTTATCCCGCCGTCGGTAAATCGCGTTGCACTAACTAACCGGAAACGATTTGTTCCCGTCCGCGCGTAATAATAACAGTATCGCGCCTAGAAATACCGGGCGTTATTATTTTATTTTCGTGGGGGCGCGTCGTTAAACATTCAACGAGCCAAGAACGGACACGAATTCGCGAAACGCTGCGCGCCGTCTCCCCCGTATTGTTATGACCGTTGCCCGTGGCGAAAATCGCGTGTTTCGCGCGTTTTCCGACCGATTCCCTCCCCCGTAGTTGATCGTCGTAAATAAGGTTCCGGTATAACGGAATACTGTTAAACGTAGTACCGTTTCGTACGCGAACACTTTTTTATCGACAAATCTGAACGCGTATTGCCCATACACACTTATCGTATAAGTATCGTTCGTATTCGAACGTATTCGGCTTTAACACGCGGACCGGTTAGAACGCAAATTGAAACGAAATACGCCGAGCCGACCATTAACGAGATTCAAACAGGTTGATTCCAATAGAACCGAGACTGTTCGAACGAACGTTCTTGTGATAATTGTTTAGGTTTCATATATCGTTAGTGAATCGGCGGTACGTAATAATCGTTATTCTTCGACGCCGACAAAACAATTCGCGTCTTACGGGGATTTTTCGTGTTTTACGCACGTAGATATACACAAATATCGCTCTGGTTTTCGACCACGTTTATTATAATCGCGCGCCAATAATAACGTAATAGGCGAATTATTCGAGCGTACGGCGGAACGTAAAATTGTCGTCAGTACGAATCGTATCGTAAATTCGTACGGATACGGAATAAACGTTCGATTACCGCGGTCGCACACGGCCGCCGTTTTTCTGTTCCGCACTAACCACGTGACGCGATAGAGTCTTTCGACATCGCCGTCGTCGACGAGTCGATTGATATAATTTATGTACCACTTACGGTGTACCTGTTGCCACCGCCGTCCGTGTTACGATATTAATAACGCCGTGCCGTGTTTGTTCAGCTTTATTTGCACGAAATCACAACGTTTCGTCGGTAGTGATTGCGTTCAATAATAACGTGCGCCGGCACCGCGTCGACAGGCACGCGTATACAGAGTGCGAGCCGCGGTAAGCCGATAAGTTTCGTCGGTTAATATTTCGTCCGACCGTACGTTTAACGTTCGTTTTGTTCGGGACATTTTGTAGAGGGGATTTCTCGTTTAATAATATAACGTTTTTCGTCGCCCGCGTGACAATTCGACGGCCGTGTTAGGCCGTAGTGTTCGGCGTTCTACGAAATTGTTGTCAACCCGACCTCGCGATATTCGTTCGTTTTTTTCGGGCGTTATATAGAGGAGCTTCGTGTTCCCGTTTTGCCGCGTAAAAACCCGACTGTTTGTCCGGTCGTCGGTAAACGTATACCGGTATCGGGCCAGTGGTTAACCGACGTTTTCGTTAATTATTCAATAACGCCCGAGCGAACGGGGCAGTTTCAGTCGGACAAAAAATCAGGAGGTACGATTACGAATAATTACCGAATAAAGCGAACCGTACGGAGAGTGGAAGTGACGCGCGATGCCGCCGCGTTCCGGTTGAAGAGAATATTGATTTCGAAAAGGTTTTTAATAACGAAAACTAAAAACGAATGACGTAAGCGCTACGTTCCTATTCGCGATTTTTCGTCGTTTTAGTCGCCCCGCTCCGCTCCGTCCGCCCGCCCCACCACCACCACCATCACCGTTCGCCCCTAAAAAACCACGACGCACGCGTAAACGATTTACGAGCGTTACACACGCGACCGTTATTGTACCGCGGGCCCGACGACCCGTGACGACGTCACGAAGCTACACGAACCCCTTCGTCCGCGTACGTCGTATTATTTTCATATCGTACCACACGAGTGGTTTGTCGAACGGCACACACGAAATACATATTACGAAAAACAGTAATAGAAGTAGTAGTAGTAGTAGTTCGCGTTCGACCCTCGGGCGTATTTAAAATACGCCAGCGTCGTATTATCGTTAGGTTGTTGTTGCCGTATCGGGTAGCCGAGCGCGCGCGCCGTTTCAGTCCAATTATTATCGGTCGGGGCGAAGGCGCCGCCGCCTTCGGAGCCCGCCGGACGTTTAATCGTACGACGATAATAAACGATAATGCTCTAGTTTCGGTACGCGCGCGCGCGTGTTGGGTTCGACGTGTTTATTGTCACGAGCGCGGGTGGTAAACGGTTTCGACGAATAAACGAGCCCGAAACGCCGATGATCGGTTCGCGAAATCTACGCGCCGGTCGCCGGAACGAGTGTAACGCGCGCGCGTAATAGTTCGCTATTAAATCGTGCGAACGACAATCGCGCGTCACGACGAATACACGGGACCGAGCATTGGGGGAACGAACGTTGGGAACGGACGCGTTTTTCGCGTTTCGGCTCGAAACGACCGTTTCGTTCGTAATCGTAGAGCGGATACGGAATAGCCTCCACCTATTTCTATCGTCCAGTTATTTTTTTAATATTTCTCATCCGGCGAACGACTATTTCGTGCGTGGATATTGCAAAACCGAACAAGCGTGTCAAAACCCGTCAAAATCCTTTCCCGCCCAGATCTAAATACCCTAACTGCAGTTTTCGATTGATTTTCGAAGGGCTTACGCGAAATGTGGAACGCTGCGTACATGACAAGTCGTTACGTGATCGTTTTAAGCGTGTTACTACGACTCGTCGCTGACCGTTGTAATAAATAGACGGCTCGACAACGAGACCGATGATTTGTTACGTTGCTCGTTATTTAGACGAAAACGTTAAACACGAACAATTAACGTCAGTTTTTACCCGATCTCGTTGTCCCTTCAGATATCTAACCCGCGGAAATGCTCCGTTTAAACACGATTTTTCCGAAATTCGATTCCGTCAATCGATTGTGTCCCGTCGTTTATTCCACGAAATTACGTAATATTCGCGCGGGTTACGTCTGATCACTCGGTGAACGAAACTGATTTTGAAAACTCCATACCAATTAATTTTGTATTTATTTTAATTTTGAAAAAAAATAAAATTTTCCACCTTTTTCACGTATATAAAACGATACGAAAATGTAATTAATTCGATAATTAACAGCAACTAATTGAAACAATTGTCAAATTTTGCCGGAATTCATGTCTACATCGTATTTGATAAATTGGATAAATCACACACACACATATATATATGAAATTGTTTCTCATTTCTTTTTATACCGATCAAACGTATAAGTAATTATACTCGAATCCCAATTTCTTTAGAGAATTTCAAAAATTTGATAACGATTATCATTCCGAATAGACGATAAAAGTAATAATACATACATTTCGAACAGATTTCGAGAAACTTCTAATTCTTCCGAATCCTTTGAAGAAACCAAGTAAACTTGTCGAGTTATTAAGTATATAAACGATTATACGATTATAAACTTAGAAACATTTTGGAAAGTAAAAGTTCGTTACGCGGATTCAGTGAAGAGAAATGTCACGTGGGTGGATGAAATGAAAGTTCGTCGAGTACTTCTATATATAGAAATATTCGATTAACATTTGGAGTCTTTATTTTATATTTTTATTCGAAAAATAATAAATGTTCGCACGAGTACGATGAAACACGTAACGAAATTCATAACAGTTTAAAATTGGTATTAGATTTTACGAAAAACGTTCCTCTCGTATTATTAAAGAACATTTTTTTTAAACGAAAATATATAAATATTTTATACTTAGATTGTTTTATTTTCATAATTCAATATATATAGTAAATAACTTCAAAAATGAAATTTTAACCTATAAATATATATCTCAATCGAATTTCGACCGAAAATAGCAAAATATATATTCGTTTAAAAATCCAAATCCAACGGAACTTACAATATTTACGTAAAATCCGTCATTACTAAATATTAATAGCAAAGGTTTATACCTCCGGCGGGTATTAAGTGTATGACAGGCGACGCACTTTACGTATCCCTAACTCTCAGTGCCATTTCAAAACCCTTATTATTAAAAATTATTTTACGCGAACTTATATTTCGGTTATATCGAGCCCGAAGTAATTTGCGTATAATATACATACATACATACGCGTATATATACATTTTTTCATTTAATTCGTAATTTTTTTTCATATTTCAACCGAAAAAATAGAAAATTATCGATTAGTTTTTCCCGATATTCTATTTGTACACGATTAGTCGTGACTTTTTGCTACAATATTAATTATAAAACGTTATTAAAAGCGTTTTAAAAAAAAAAACAATTAGCGTGACGGTCGAAAATATTTTTTTTCGTTTACGATTTCAGTAATACTAGACGTAATTTGTCACGAAGCGCATATCAGGTAATTATTTGGGCGTGAAGTTGTATTTAGTTTCGATCGACGAAATGGTCGAGAATCGACTTTTTCCGTGTTTTCTTCGCGAAATTACTTTACGGTACGAACTTTTCTATTTCGTTTCGTACTATTTTAATTGTAACGTTAATTTGATCTAATTTAAACGTAACTTATCGCTACGGTTACATACATACAGTCCAGCGAATATTTCCAATATCTATCGTACCGGGCGACAAATACGAATGTCATAATAAAAATATAAAACCGATTTCAAACGCCCATTAGCGTACCCCGTGTTTAAAAATTGTATCGTTAAGGACCGCTATACGCGACCGTAGTGCAATGTTCGGTATGATTTGGAGTCCAAACGAATATTTTCGGGAACGTTTTAAAAAGCAATTCGAGTATATTACGCGTATTATAAAGTTTCAAAAAGCAATAACAAAAAGCTAACGATACGATTTAAAGCATAAAACGTTGGGAAAAATAAATGTTCGTATAAATACGCGTGACGTACGAAATTTACGTTAGAAAAAAAAATTAGTAATTACTATTTAAAATTTATCGTATTCCCCGAGTTATTCAGTTTAAAATTACCGCGACATATACAACGTATTCTTACATTAATGTTTTATACGTAATCTCCATTTTTAGTAATCATCGCGGGACCTTGAGTTATATAACCATGAATCTCTAGAAAAAAACGAATCGTTAATTAGCTGATTCCTATAATATACAATATAAGCGAATGATTTATGTAATACAATAAAATAATTAAAGGGGAAAACAAATTATTATTTTATTCCGAATAATCTTCGGACATAAAACGATATACGTTTTATAAATAAATATCGAGATAAACTAACGTGAATTGAATAGGTAATTTGTGTACTAACGAGTATAAATACACACACATATATATGCATTATGATAGTTACTTGATAAAATAACTTGCATATCGCGAACGAAATATCAAACGTATTTATAAAACGTCAGCGGAACAACAAATTATACGTACGATACCAATATGTACGTACGCTTACGCTGTGTTTAATTATTTAATTTGAAATTGGGAAGAGAATTGCTCTTTGGGAAGAGTTCGAATAGAGTTTAAACGGAAATTTACAGAAAAAGAACAATCAACGTACATCTATATACACATATTTGTACGATATTGAAATTTGTAGAAAACTTAAAACGAACGGTACATATCGAACTACAAATCAAACCGATCTAATTTATAAATTATAATTCGAATACACCCAAATTTTACCGAATTAACGTACGTAATTTACGTAGGTAACTCTCGCGGATTTTCTCGGCCGAAATTTACGATCGCTAGAAATTGTTTCGGTAAACGAACGACTATATGAACAACGAATTATTTCGCCACGGAATCGAGAAGACGCAGAAATAGCGTTAGCGAACGTCCGAGTTTTCCCCGGTGCAGTCGTTTTTTAGACCTTACGTCAACACCCAAACGGAACTCGCGGACTACTTCCGTACGCGTTACCACGCGACGGCAATTAAGGCGGAAACGTCGTTAATGTTCGATTCCGAACTATTGCGTACTAAGAGATGGATAAACCGTCCGGGCAATTGAAAACGGAGCGAACGTTCGATTTTGAATACACAACGAGTGGACAACCCTACGAACCTATGGGTGGTTACCGAAAACGAAACACGTTTGCCGACGCTTCGGACGATTATATTATTTCTCGACAAATCGATATACGTATCCGTATAACGGTACGTCGTACGCTTATTTTATAATTATATCGTAATATTTTGTCAGCGCGTTAAATTAGTGCGCGCGGAGGGCGTGTGTGTATTTCGTGTTATAATAGAACGCGCCGGAATTATCGTTTAATTTAATATCTCTATACGAAATTGACGTTCGAGACCGAAACGGTGTGTCCAACGCGCGCATAACACATATATAAATACGCGTAATGTACCGTAAAGTGACGAGATATCGTATTTAATGGTTTTTAAAAGACGTATATGTATGTATATATAGTGTATAGTCGCTCGTGTCGGTAGTATTTCGAAGACGTGTCGAAACTTCGTGCAACGTTCGACGATGACGAGTGGTCCGTATCACGTTATATATACATAATATTTATAATGGTGCGAGACGTACGCCGATAATCGTGTGTGTGTGTGTGTGTGTTCAGCGATTATAATAGGTAGTTGTTGTTACTTGTAGTACACAAATTAATAATTATACGTCCGTTTACATAGTTTACCGTACGAACGTGTAATAATAATATACGTACGCGCTCGGTGACGCGTGTTCGCTATAACGTTCTCCGACGTCTACTCGCGGTCGTCCCGACGTCTATTCGTCACATTGGACACCGCGCAATATTATCGTAACTATTTCCGTACAATCGCCATACGCGCGTACGCGTAGATATCCGCGCGGCGACGTCGTCGATGTTTTTGGTGTTTCCTTCGGCAACCGGCGCGTCGGCTGCGTAAAGAGCCGCGAACCGTCGGCGTACGTGATCCCTCGTTGTTACCAACGAGCATCGGCGTTATAGCGTAACTAGGCTTCCAAGTGTCGGCGAGGTCCTAAGCTATTTCCAGTTGACAACGAGTGTAGTCGTACAATGTTTGGTGCCCGTACCAGCTATTCCGGAACAAGCGTTCATTTCTTCGGCGACATTCGCGAAAAACGAACGGTTCGAAAAACGGCCAGCCTTGTCAGTGTAAGTTAGTCTAAACCGTTAGTGTCTATTTACGGTTCGGAACGCGTCGTGTACCGGCGTAGCGCATCGACAGTAAAGCGTAAAATTTGTGGCCCGGCGATTTCGATCGACGAGAAATTTACAGCCACAAAACCAGTATGTTTTTTTTCCGAATTAAACGACTTTCGCTATTTAAACCTCTTTGTACTCTATCGAAAATCGTTTTTAAACTGTCGGAGAAACGAAGGGTTTCACGTTAAATATATGCGTACGTACCCGTTCGTGGTAATATCAAAGTTCTACCGGCGAAAACATAATAACAATAACGATTCGTACGAGGCGCGCCGCTATTGTCGTTACAAATTGTTTCAACGCGCTTTTTCGTCGACAGTTACTAAACGGGATTCGATTATAACGTACCCGCCGTATATTACGCGTTTTATATTAACGGCAACCGTCGTATACATTTAGACAGAAAAAACAAAACCCGCCGTCGGGCTCTGTATACACTAAAAGGTTTTCGGGACGAAACCGTATTATCCGACGCTCGTTCGCGTCTAATATAATAATGACGAATAGCGCCCGGAGAGATGGCGGACGCGTAAAACGAAACACGTACCGGGAGATTGCGTTCGAACGGTGCAGAGATCACACGCCGCGAGGAGATCGTACATTTTCTAACGCCGTGATGAGAGACGCCGAAAAATAAAACTAAAAAGAATAAAGAGCGAATAAGAGGACGTGTGAGAAGTGGTTATTAGATTCGAACGCGTAATATTCCAACGTTTTAAATCGTCGTCGTCGTACGTCCGAACTAACCCGAACGCTATATTTTGAAACGACGACCCGCTGGAAGTTCGTTGTTCCCCGCGAAACGAATAATTTCGTTTATTTATCCCGTTAAATTTGCTAGTCGAAACTACAGTCTTTTTTCGTTGTTTTTCTCTCTCTCTCTCTCTCTCTCTCTCTATCTATATATATACACACGTAACAGGTATTACAGACACGTACGACGCTGGGTAAATCAACATTAAATTAACGAACATTTCGAGTCGAAATCGGCTAAATACCGTCGACTTAATTTTTTTAGTTTTAATCGTCCGTTCGGTTTTTTTTTTTTGTACGAAAAACGTCGTTGTCCGTATTCCTCTTATACGAAACGCATTTTCCGACAATTTATACGAAACGCGAACTTGTTCGACCCGTTTTTTTCGACATTACTTATGTTCGAGACGCGCGCCATGTTTAACACAGCGTAAGTTATAACAAGAAATCGAATGGGCATCGGACGTGTTTTACAAGAAATTGTTTGAACGCGCGCGACGATATAAAGTTATTAATAATTAATTAATAAGTAATAACGTTAAATTTCGTCGTCGGCGAACGGGTTCGACGTTTTTATTAACCCGTTTAAGTTATTGTCTACGTACTCGTAAACGTTCTCGGACGATGTTGAAAAATATCGAATTTCTTTTCAAACAGATGCTTAAACGCGTACGGACGCTCGTAGATATAAAAATGGTAAACCGATTTATTGACGGTGAACGATCAATAACGACGTAAAAGCGTAAAATATTCGTATTTAAACGTTTCAAGCTAATAACGAGAACCGAGGTTCTTTTTGCGTCTCTATTGCAATAATATATATTACTCGTATACGGACGTATATGGGTTATCGACAAATATATCGAAAATATTCCGTCGAATATATTCGGAATTAGATCGACGAAAGCGAAACACGTAAAATCGACGTCCACGCGACGGGTAGAAGTTAATATAAATTAAACCGAGAGCAATAATCGACCGTGTTAGTTAAAAAGCTAAGTCGATTTTAATTGTTCAACTTATAAACTCGTTAACGCCTTGCCTTGTATGATGTGTACGGCCCGGTAGAAAAACAATGCGCGGCGCACGATCAAGTAATCGTATAATATATAACGTAACGGTTACGTCGTAATTTATTGTATACGAATTACCGAAATTCCCCACCCCCTCCTGTTCCCCGCGCGAAATGAATAAACGTCGCGCGCGCACGCGCACTAGATCCCGCTATTTACGGTCGTTATTTTATATTATTATTATTATTTATTATTACGGCCATACTCCCGCGAACGTTCTCGGAAGAGTGGACCAATTAGGGGGAGAAAATATTATGTACATAAATACGTACGTACGTACGCGCCATAATATTACGTTATCTCGATCGAAAGACGAAAAACGAAAATCTCGCCGATAAATAAAACGAGACAGCCGCCGCCACTTATTACCAGATACGAAAGATCCCAAAATGTCGCTGTCGGTCTTCTTGATGAGGACGAAAAAATAACAAGAGTATAAGACGCGCATAATAATAACGGGTTATAATAACATTATGACACACGTCACGATCGTTCGACCCGTACGAGAACGTCGTTACTAAAAAAAAAAATAACCGTCCTTACTTACGAACCGTCGAAGAGATGTTGGGGGACACGGATTCGTTATTAGATTTGTTTCGTAACAAACCGCCGTCGTCTTATTATTGCAACGCGCGTAATACGTATATTCGTCGAACGGTGACAATCGACGCTCTTAGGGTTCCTTTTACAGCCGTCAAATCGCTTCCATTCTACGTGCGTAGTTCCTCGTTGGCCTAGCTTGAGTTTGTATACGGCTCTCGTAATCCGCGACGCGTCGCGTGAGACGTAAATCGTTGGGTAACTTCGTAAGCGACGAATAACCGTACCGCGTTTCCACAAGTAAATCGAACCCGTGCAAACGTACCCACAAGGGAACGCGAGTCGTTTCAACGGAAACCACCGATCGCGATCCCGAATTACGAAATAATAATACGAAAACGACGGGCGCGTGTGGTAAACGGGCGATACGCGCGTCCCGGTTAAGCAAACGTAATAAATACGAAACAAAAAAAAGCTTAAATTACGCTTTACGACGCGGATGAGATTCACGACGGTGAACAGGGTAAGAGAAAGAAAGAGGAAAAAAAAATAATCGGACGCCCGCCGACCTAACCCGTTGTCAAATTGGTTTTCACCTTTATAGAAGAGAACAACCGCCGCTGCACGTTTTAAATGAAATATCGTGTCGGCCGTCGTGATTGACGTGAACACATATTATTGTACAGAGACAAGCTGGAGAAAAAAGAATATATATCTTTAATACACACTCGCGCGCGCGCGTATGTGTGTTTGTGTACGATTTTCAAGTATCAAAACGCCACGAGCGCGTGTGAACATTCACAATGATTAATTTCAAGGACCGTTTAAAATTAAAAAGGAAAAAGAATTAAAAACGTGTTCTAATAATAATAATTGTCCCGTCACATACTCGAGAATTAAAAAAATTGCGTACCATTGTTTCAGTCGCACGCGACATATTACGTTTGGCAAGGAAAACACACTTGAACCGGACAAACCCGATGAAGAAAAACTGCCGTTCGTCTACGTGTCCAACGGCTACGCCTAACCCATCCCGCGAACAATTACGAACATTTTGTCGGGTAAAACATTCGTTCGGTTTTTCGTTTCACATTCGCGCGCGCTCGTGTCGGTAAAATAAACGCGGATCTGAGACGAATAAAATGCGCGAACATTATTCCGTTGTTAAAACGACGTCGTTTTGAAAAAATCGTCGATAATTTACTTCCTGCGATTGATAAAAAATCGTCGCGCTATTGTTATTTCTTATGGATTCGAATAAGTCTCTTCGTAGAAAAATTACAGAAAAATTATAGGTTTAAATCATTTTTGTTTTCTACTCGAATATAAGTACAGTGTAGTGTATTATAGTCCCTCCGTTTGGGATTTACAAAAAAACGATCGTGATATACCGATGAATAGATTTGTTTGTAAGCGAAATCGAAAATCGAAATCACCGTCTTTTCGTTCGTTTAGGTCGCATAAGCTATATTCATTTTCATTCGATCGGAATGAATATTTCGGTTTTTTTTGTTTTCCTCGAAACCGTATCGATATTTTGCGTCATTCGGTAGTACGTTTAAAAGTACAAAACTACCGCGTAAGTATTCAAAGACTTGGCTAATTGTTTTTTGGAAATTGTAAAACACTACGTGAAAATCGAAACGCGACGCGTCGGTAAATGTTGTATCCGTGTTTCGTTTACCCGATTTGCTGGAAACTGCCAAGCAAATCCAAAAACCGCGTTACAACATAAAGTGTGCGCCACGAACGAAAGTTATTCTCGTGTCGAAAATGTGTCCATAGACGAAACAATAGCGCGGTCGGCGATTGAAATAAAAACCATTTCCGAGTTTTCGTCGCCTCCGTTTTGGTCTTTCGAAATTCTCTTAAGGAATAAAAAAAAAATTCGACGTTTCCGAAATTACGTCGATCGAAACGTTCCTTTCGATTTAAGGCCCGTTTTACCGCAAATTCGATACGCGACTAAACGTTTTTCGTTCCATTTTCGACACTTATTCCCGATAAATTTTGTACGTTTGCCATCACTGGCGTCACTTCTACACACACACACATATATATGCATTATAATTTCACCGTAATAAACACGATGTCCGTTTTATTCTCGTTACGTTATTGAATTTCTAATACCAAGCGCGATTTAGCAAGAAAAAAAAATAATAAAAGAAGAACGCGTCAACGGCATTTTTTATGTTTCCCTGGCTGAATTATACGGGAGGGAAACAGAACGCGTGTCCGGTTGTCGTCGAACCTGGCGACTTTGGCTCTGGCGCGTTAATGAGTGTTCGCCCGTATGTTTACGTATATATCGTTCCGATCTGCCGTAGCCGCTGTCGATGTCGATATTCTATTGCCCCGCGTGTTTATAATAGGCAGACGGCGTGCGGGTGGTGTGTGTGTGTTTGAGTATGGGGGGGTGGAGGAACGGGAGGAGGTCCCGCGAGAATAATGCTCGGGTCGCGTACTCGCTTGGGCTTCTCGGTGGTCCCCGTCCGGGCGCGTTTCGCGTCACTTATCTAAACGACCGTTTTACACGGCACGCGCGCTGCTCGATTCCGATCTACCGTGTGGCGTGCACGGCCGGATCCAGGGACAGAAAGGACGGGAGAAGCGATTTCGAGTGGGACGAGTGGATGGAAATAAAGAAAAAGCGGTTCCGAAAGAATGCCGACGGGACCGCCATTTTTACGGACGTTTCGCGGGCGGCGATTGTTTAAAAATCTAACGAATGCCCGTAATAGTTATAAAACGTCCGCCGAGTATTTGTACGATTCCGCCAGTATCGGTCGGTCACCGATTTCGCGTGTCCAATGGCGTGGCGACGGTTCTTCTTCACACCCGTCCTCCTCTTCGTCAAAACGAGAAAATGAACTTTTGTTTGTCTCGCTATTCGGAATGTCTACCATATCGTTTCGTCGATCGTGGCGCGTTGCTCTCCGAGCTCGAATTTATTAAATAACGACGTATGGGTCGTATTATATTCTATAAACGAATAACGAAATTTTTTGACGTCGCTATTATGTGCGCTGAAGACGCTCGCGTAAGGTCATGGAAATACGTATTTACAATATAAAAACGAGCGTTTTCGTCGAATCTCGTTGTTTTGCCGTTCGTTAAATCGCCGTCGCGTTTTTCGTTTCTGACAGTTTTTATAATTACAAGGTCCCTTTTCGCGCCGCATTCGGTTACTTAAGGTTTGAACACGCAACACGTGTGGACGTACGACGTTTCGACCGTATTTACGTAAAACGTCGTTCGTGTCGTTTTTTCGAGCGCGCGCAGTTTGAATATCGAAAAAATCTACGAATAATAATTATAAACGGGCGTTTCGACAGGAATCGTTTTCCGAACGCAATGATTTATTATCATCGTCGGCGTCAACATTTCAAACAATAACACAACCACAGGGCAACACCCGAGATCCAGCGGCGCGCTCGAACCGATATCCGCGGCGTTATTTATCTTTTTTAAGTTACACACACACAGGCAAACACGCGTAGACGTACACGTAGTTGGTCGCGAAATTACTTAATTAACCGTAGTAATAAATATCGGCCTTTGGATGTATTTATTTCTGAAAACGGACCACCGCGAGTCGTAGGACGGTCAATGTCGACTTATATCACGGCCGCGAATGATCGATCGCCGGAAACAATGAACGTCGGTTGTGCGGACGACAGAATGTCGATACGATTCTGTACGCGATGCGATTACGCTCACGCGCCTCGAATATAACGGATAGGCCGTTTCGTCGCGGATTGATAAATTTAATCAACACGGCGCGTGCGCGTACAAAATACCACGACGTCCGTTGATCTTCGCGGAGCCGGCCCAACGACGGCGCGTCGTGCACGTTTTTCAGCAATTCCGTCGTCGAGTGGCGGGCGCGGTGCCCGCGATGGCGAATAATTGCCGATATTCGGTATCTGTCCCAAGCATTCGAACATTAACGTCACACCGTAGACGGCAGGTTAGTCGGCAGACACGATTTAGGCACGTCTGTCGTTTTCCGTCCAACCGACCATCGGTACACGTCCGATGTATCGCTTAGTCCGTCGATTGTCTAACCGTGACGGGAGAAAAACGTCAATATTCGTCACCGATTCGCGGGATCCAACTGGAACATATCTTTCGAAATACTGATCGACATAACCTTAAACTACCACGGTCGATATTATTATAACCACCGTCTATATATAATCGTACGTATATGAATGTACCTGGACATTTTTTAAGTATACTCGACAAAATTCATTATCAAAACACTACATGCTAAACACGCGATATGTAAATAATACAAAACGTCGGCCTGACTTATGACACATACGCGCGTATTCATACGTACGTATATAATATCGATATGAAAACGCGAAGGGAAAAAATGTCAAATCATTATTATTTTAATTTTATTTTCCGAGCGACGCGATATAATATATATATATTAAATACGCTGGCGAATCCGAGCTCTCCGTAAGCGCTATTGTTTCTCACTGTACGAGGTGAACTGGTTTCTCGACTTGTTGTGTACTACACGCAAAGACGACGTGCACGGCCATGTCCTATTAAATTACGCGTAGTAACGCCGCTGGTCACTGTGCGTTCCTCCTCGAATATTTTACGAAAGACGATTTCGTATGGTCGCGAGAAAAGAGACGTTTCGATCGAGACGTACGAAAAAAGAAACGGTACCGAGCCGCGCGACTGTTTCGTTGGACGTCGGTTCACTTGGGACTACCGCACGGGCCTTACAATGTCGTATTATTTTTGAAAAACGACGCGATAAATTTGTTGTCCACGAAGAACGACGCTAGCGGTGTTTCACTACGACACGACGAATATTTTCTCCACGAATCGTGTCGACAATATTACTGGCAGCGGAGGGGCCATAGGCTTGTCGCAATTTTCGTAGTTTTTAATCGCGTATAAGGAAACCATCGGGACGATCGAGAAACGTGTCGTTTCATAAAGTACCGTTTACCGCAACCGGAACGTACCCGTGTGCCGAGATTATCATCCGAGCGCTCCTTTTTACACGAAACAAAGTTCGCGGACGTAATAAAATATTCGTTTTTTAAATCGTCGTAAAACCAACACGTTAGTTCGGAATCGAATTAAAAATTCGCGATCTTTATATATACATATGTATTCGTTCGCGTACAATATATGCGCGTATTCATGGCCGTTGTCTCGAACAGGAACTTAACCGCCTCGACTACAACGACCGCTATTTATTTATGTATAAAAAAAACCGCGGAATATATTCGCGTAAAATGTACGTTCTATAATAATGACGACGCGTTGTAAAATGGTTCGTTGGTAGTACGTTGTCGTCGGCGAAAAATACGCGGCGATTATTATACTTTAACGGACGCGTTACGCTCTTTTGTACGTTAAGCGGATCAGTACCGGCTTCGCAATGTGCCGGTAGAGGTGCGAGCGCGGCAGCTCGAAGCGGTTCCGTTGAAAGTGTTTCCAGATCGGAACGCCTGAAATCCGATATGGTCGCGTACTCGTACAACGATTTACACGATCTCCTCCCGACAAACGCGTAATAACGCGTATTGGTTTATTTATACGAAACGTGCGTCGACATTTCGCGAACGCGTTTCTCGATCGGTAAATTCGATTTAATAATCGATTCAAAACTTATCGATCGAAAATTAACGACGACAGCGGCGGTGGTATTTCGGTACGGGATTTCGCTAAAAACCGTTTTGCACGTATCGTCGACGTTTCGTAATATTTTAACGAATACCAAATTCCAGGGAATAAAAGCCGTCGCGAGAATCCTTATTTTGCGATAATTCGCGGTAAAAAACACGTTTACCTTCGCAACCTCGCAGTAACGAAAAATGATTATAGTCGTTCGGACGATTTTATTATTATCAACGGCGGGTTACGTCACGAATATTTCCGTTTCGAGACCTACGTTACGATTTACGCGATTGTGATTCATAATTAATGTTAGAACGATTATTATACAGTCCGGAGAATCAATCGGCCGAAAAATCGTTCAGACAGTTACACGTGACGCGCGTGTATTTATTTATATAATAATGTATTTTAACAATAAACGTCTGTACGGCGTGTATAGCGCGTGTGCCTATGTGTGCAACGTGTCGACATTGAGGAAACGAAAACAGTCTACAGAAAAGCAACGTGCGCGCGCTAAAAGGATGTATAGTAGAGATAATCGAATACGAGCTCGATGCGCAATGTTTTATAGGAGAAAAACACTACTTACGGCACAAGGTTTGTGTCATATACACACACACACACACACACACGCCCGCGCGCCCATGTATATATATATATATAATACACTTTGTCCGTTGCAACAGGTTGTTGGATTCTCGGAGGCTTAGCCATTTCTCGTTGTCCCGCGTATCAAACGCGCTAATATAATTACGTCGTAATCGCGCGTCGGACCGTTTCACCTGTTATGTACAGGGTAGTTTTTCTTTGGAAAAATCCTATCCAGGCCGTATATTTTTTTTTGTACTCGCAACGCCAAAAACGCGCTCGTTATTATTATTCGTCGAATTGTTTGCGATAAGACACTCCGTATTTATAAAAAAATGTATATATACTAAGCACAAACGATAACGTTCGAACGTCTATTAAGAATAACGTTTTTGCGTAAACATTTTACATTTACAAGTAGATTATGGCTATAGCGGACTTTCCCATTGCCGGTGAAATCGGTTGGTCGTCGTGAATTTTACAATAAATAATATCGACGCGCGAACGTAATAATTAATAATAATTTGGTCCGTTAATTACATAAACGACCACGAATGTGGAAATATAGTAACGTTTTGCTTGGCCTTCGCTGTTTTGTTGAAATTTGTTTGATATTATACGGACAGTACGGGATATAATTTCGGAAATAAATATTCTCTAAAAGTTTCGGAGAAGAAATTTAAAAAAAAATTGTTCAATCGTATTGACAACGTTTACGCTGCGCGATACACACACACACACACATTTATATATAATACGCAATTTTGGATTTTCAAAATCAGATACCGTCCGATCGATCACAGCAGTGTCGCGCAACACGAATGTATATACATATATGTTTCTTATCCGAAACGAATAGGAGAAAAGCGCTCGAAATCGTACACGTTTATTTGCGACGAGATAAGAAGAAAACAAATAACGAATTCCATTCCGTGGTCGAGTTTGTGTAAAAATCGCCGCGTGTGTTACATATTTTATACGTATCGTATAGTGCCCTTAAGCCATATGACCCGCGCGCGCCATAAATCCAACCCTGCCAAAGTGAGTAATTGCGATAGGATTTGAAAAGGAAACGCGTAAAAAAAAAAAAAAATACCACTCGAGACTTTCCGTTCGCCGAACGGCTAAGTATAAACGGGCTAGACGGTTTTGGCGTAAAACACGATATCGTAAGCGACACAGCGCGCTAAACAGAGCGTATCGAGACAATAAACATGCGCGCTGCACTTAATTGTACGATACGGGGAGGGGGAGGGGAACAAAGGTCATTGCTTATGTTCGGATTGATTTCGCCACGATCGGCTAAAACAAATTCTCTAGATCATTTTTGTCTACCGTAACATTTCGCCTTACCGATACACCGGGGCGCGTTCGATCGACCGTATTCTATCGTTTAACTGGATCGAGTGAACGCGACTGAACTAACGTCACTGGTGTTGGTGCCGGTTTGGGTGAGAGATGGGAAATTTCGTTACATTTCGGACACCGATACATACGAAATGTTAACTATATCGGCGACGCGTTTACGCGCCCGAAACGTTCGAACGGGCTTATTTATATTTTACGAAACATAACCCGTACACAATTCGACGCGAATTTTAAATAGCGTCCTTCTTCGCGCCTAAATTACCTATAACTCGACAGCGTATTCGTTATAAACACATTTGTAATTTCGTCGACATTTCGTGTTCTCTCGAAACTGGTCGGAAAAATATTACGCTCGATACGTAATAAAGAAACGCCAATATTAGGCGAACGTACAATAACAACTGGCGGCGGTTATGGCGGAACATTGTCGAACGTATTTTACACTCGCCATTACCGAACAACACCTAGCGAGTTGAAGAAATGCAATCGACTTTCTCGGGCTGAGAAAAACAAAAAAACCTCTAGCGCGATAAGTACTCGGGACGTTCTCGTCGCGAATATCGTCGGGTACACCGCACGTCGTCGACGCGAACACGCGCGGAGCTACCGAGAAACACGCGTAATAATCTCGTACATCGTCGTCGTCGACCGGGGGTCCGGTTTAAGAGGTCCGTACGATAAATATCGAAGTCGAAAATAAAACACGGTCCGCCATAAAGTATAATACGTATATTTATATACGTGTGTGTTTTCGTTGTCACGGTTAACGATATTATTTTTTTTTTATTTTCTCGAACGCGTAACGATAATTTACTCTCGAAATACGGAGAAAGCCGGACGGCGGTGGCGGCGGCGGCGGCGGCGGCGGCGGCGACGACGACGACGACTGCGGGCGGCAATAACAATAATACGCGCTACATAAGTCTCGGGACACGAAGAGCCCGCGGGACGGCCGGGCCGCGTTCGTACGTGCGATGATTTGTCACGCCGCGACCCGGCGTCGCCGTTTATTGCTTTTTTATTATTTCTCCGTTCTATCTATACAGACGGCGTTCGGACGCGCGGCAGTATCGATATTAAACATGCGGGAAAACGAGTCCCCGTCCGACCGCCCCGCTTCGATATTCGGCATATCAGCAGCGATCGTTACGACGTGGCTGCCCCGCGTCCCGTAAAATTGTCGACTAGCCGAACAATTTAGTTAGGTTAACGGTAACGTTCCGGTGGTGTTACCACAAATCGTATCGGTCGTGTTCGGGCGAATATAAACGTTTGACAAGAGCGAAAACGCGCGTCGCACGCCATTTAACGCAACGAACGTTTGACGAACCTCCTCCCATCAGTAAAAACCGCGATCGCGCCGACTATTCGCGAACAATTTGCAATCTATTCATCGTCTGTGTTCCGTACGCGCGTATTAGGTACACATACTACGCATTGACTACCGAAATCGCGATTATCGGTATTGGCGAATTCTGAAAATAAATTCCAGAAATATCCACAGCGGCCCGGATCGAATAATATTATTTTTGTTTAAATGTACTTACGATTTTAGAATAGGAACGAACACTTATTAATGTCGTTCAAGTACGGATATCGTATTATTTCGTCGATTGTCGATCGCCTATTTCGGTCTTTAATTTATCCGTTATCGGGTAGAGAAATAACGATAGGCGCACGAAAACGTATAAATCATTAGTACAATTGATGGCGATTATATATAGTATCGAAAGCTATCAAATTTAAGCCGAGTAAATGAAACGTACACGGAAACAATGTTGTCCATGTTACGTAGTAAATCGTCATTTTCGCAATACACTTCGTGAAAGGGCGATTTCGCTGAATGTATGCGACACCGCGAAACGTATCGATTACAACGACACTTGGAAATGTTCACGTGAATTCGGTACGCTCGGGGATGATTAAGTAAGAATTCGTCGGGTCGCGTTTAAAAGCGAAAAAACGCGGCTGTTTTCAAACCGGAAACTACGTTACACGATTTCGGAATCCGTAATTTTTTAACAAACTCCCGGACAAGTGTCCCCTCTCCCTCCGACCTATAAACGTCGAGCTTTTAGTATTATTTATAATCGAAATCGTCGATAATTTCGATTATGGTTCGAAACGAACATTATTTATGCTTACAAACGAAATATTTGATCGCGGCAATTTAGCGTCGACGCGATTTAACGTTTTACAGCCGTTGTAATTTATTTCTGAATAAACCGTGTCCTCTCGCGAAACGAAATATTGTTCTTATTATAGCCGACGATCGTCAGTGACGATTCGCAAACGCGAGTGGTAACAGCAAAAAAAAAATCCTGATTTTTCGGGATAATTTTTTTTGTTTTTGGAAAACGTTATTAAAACCAAAAATATATGTATCACTTTTAACTTGATTCGAAATATATATAAACTTTACGTAACAATTGAAAAAAGTAATTGTTAAGACTCGTCCAGCGTGAACCTAACATAACCCTCGGTCCGTGTAATAATATATAGTAATTATGGTACTAAAAACGAACCCTCATCGGTGTTACGTTAATATGATATTACGATTACCGCCGAAACGTTACATAATAACGTACGTAAATGACTTTTAATTCCGTACATTATATTAAGTAAAATTCTTTTGTCTCAGCATTCGTTCGTAGCTCGTTCCCCCTAACTAATTCTATATATATATATTATATACAAACCTCTTACTCTCACATACACACTTTGTCACTGTGTATGTGTGTGTGTCGGCCACATCGTTCGTCTGAACCTCGAAGAGATCCTTAAGCGTTCCAATTAGTTCATCCGGCGTTATCCGTTGCCGACGCTGTTATTACCGTTATTGGCCGTCAACACTGAAGACGATCATCGTCACCATATTCGCCCGTAGTCTACAGGAAACGACTAGATCGACTGTAATGGGTCCAATTAATCATGCGCACGGGCTTTAATAGACCACAATATAAATATATATTTATACGTTATAACCGATTCGAGACTTATTGTTTTACACTCATGCGATGTCCCGCAGTTCATAGACGGAAATTCGTTAACATTTTATCGGCGGTGTGTGATAGGCGAAAGGGGAAAAATAGACAGTGAAAATTTTAAACTACAAGATAAATCGTACGCGACGAAGCGATTAGTGTATTTTGTGTTTATAAACATTTTGTAAGTATAAAGTTAACGTTCTTGAGTAACACTATTTTGTCCGACGAAAAATCGTAACTAAAGTCGATACTTTATTTTTGTTTCAACGTCGTCAATAGCGTCGAACGATTTTTCGTAAACGCGCAGAAAATCTACAATTAAAATTCGCCGAAAAAAACCAGCCGGCAGTTTAAAATTATACAAACTACCGAAACAATTGAGGCGATATTATTTTTGCGTCCTCATTTTTGCCTACAATAATATAGAAATCGAATATTTTTCGATAGTATTCCCAATATTCGTTCGAATAGTTGGCGTTTATTTTATTATTTTTTTTTCATAAACAAAACGGACAAATTCGATTTTTCATTTTGGCGTTATTTAACTTTAGACGTCCCAATTAGGGAGCGGTAAATGTTCGACAATATACATTATAAGTATATAAAAAGCGTAAATTTATAGCAAACACCGAGACTATTTCGGTGTATGGCCAAACATTTTATAACGGCGAAAACTCATTTTTCATCGTTTATACTATAAATCTTAGTTTTCCGAGCGGGATCCAAATAATCGTAAATCGGCCGTATTTGAATACATTTCGACATTCCGAGTCCGCCGGACTAAAGCCGCGGGAGTACGTGTAACGCTGTACACATCCGTATCTAAAACATACGTATCGTCGCGCAACGTAACATCGCAGGGGCCTTGTGCGCGATGTCAAGTCCATTATTTACCCGTGGACGACATCGCGAACGGCCGCGCTGCGCTCGGAATGCGGCTCGTAGCGTAGCGTGCTCGGCCGATATCCGCCCGGGCGTAGCGCGATCATAATTCGGACCCGACGCTACCGGTCGTATTTAAGGAAAACCCAGGAAACACGGACGAAACGGCTACGGTATCTACATTCGGACCACGCGTAATTGCGCCGCAACGGGTTCACGACGACGATCTAATAATTACTGGCGTTCCGTACGTTGTTTATTGGTCGGACGCGACGTAACGAGACCGGAATGCATTTTTACGCGGCCACACGCGCGAGAGGACAATAATTCAATCAGCGGTGCTCAGCGCGACATCGGCCGTCGGTACGTTGTAACAATTAATACGATACATACGCGTACGCACTCCGCTACGAAAAACAAGTATTATCGTATTGAAGTCTTAACGGGCCGTTACGCGCGCTTCGTAACGATAAACGTTGTACGTGAATCGTACGTAGGGCCAGCAATTTAGGTAGGCGTTTAATGTTTCGCGTATCGCCGCAATTTTCCAGTCCAGCTACAACGCTATAATGTCGTTTCCTCCTCTATCTAACCCGCCACCACCGACGGCTCATTTTGTACGGATAAGACACTTTTCCTCCGCCCGATCGCTGAAGAAAACGCCTGGTTCGGGCTTGTCCGTTGAGACGTGCCGAACCAAATGTCGCTTGAAACCCGTGGATATAATAGATCGTAACACGAAATTTCGTACACGATTTTAAACGAATCCGTTCGGGGAACGCGGGGTGGCCCAGAATATCGAATCGTTTCTTTACAATAATATTATTACGTTCGTCGATACCGTATTGTAAAGTGGCATATACGACGTGCGCCCGTCCTTATATATACTTCATTAAATCCGACGGGTACACCGGCGATGGGGGATGGATGGGTTCGGTCTTACGCGCGTATAATATACGATAAGTGGTCCTTCTGTCTGGTCCCGCAGAGATCTGGGACGACGAGTACGAGTTTCACGAACCCGAAAATGATTCAGCGCTGGTATATTCAGCTCATAACCCAAACGTCAAAGGTAACTGACCTATACATATATATATACATAAATAACGAACTGACGGCACGCACGCGACAGACGAAAACGATAAAAAAATAATAATACCGGTATGTATAATACGTATAAGATTAAAAGAAAAAAAATTCAAAATATCTCGCGATGTTTGTGTAACACCTTTTTTCAAAATCGTTTTATACGTGCTATATATGGCGTCTCGCTCGAACGCTTGTTATTCGATACAGATATAATATATATATATATATATATACACACACATAGGAGCGGCCCTGATACAGCTCGGGTGTGTAGGTCAATAGGGATCAATTGTTTCCAATATATATATATAAATATATACTTCGGCATGTACTGTTATTCCACTGTGGTCGACGAGTAAAACGTTATACAATAAGACTATATAAATTAATATACTCGGACGTCTCCGTTTTCTGTCCATATAAAAGAAACGTTCGATGACCAAGAACGTTAACGCTCTTAAAATAATAATATAAAAACGCGACGGTATTATTTTATAAATTCATAACCGGTAACTAGTTTTTGAGAGGTTATCGTTATTATTTTTATCCGATTTCGTTCCGAAATTTGAAAATTAATTACGCGGTATGTTGTGAAGACCGTACCTCGGGTAACCGACGGGGAATATTGTGGAAAAGCGTATCGGGTGTTGGTACTTCAAGTGATTGACGCTTGTTTGAAGTGAATCTAGTGAATACATTTCCATCCTTAAATTATTTTTTTTACATTTTTAGCAAAACCCATCGGAATGTCTCCTGTTTTTAAAATGTCATTCTACATATAACGTATACGTTTTATTACGTAATAATAATTAACATAAAGTAATGATTGTAATTCGGTAAATTTATCTAAGAGAAAATAAATATAATATTATATTAATAAAGCGGTTATTAAAAAAATTTAAGGAAAATGTCGTTATTTTAATCGGGTGGAAACTAAAACACTCCATATATTTAAGAGAGTAACTTCTAATTACGTATAACTGTATTAGGTTTCTTCCTGTAGTTAGGACGACGTAATTAAAAGTTAAAATAAAACTATTTTTAAAAGATTAAAACTAATTTTTTAAAAGAAGACATGTATGTACGAATTTTTTTTTCGCGTTTTGTGTTTTAGATTGTATTACCAATAAACGAAAAACGTATTTTGTTCAAAATCAACCTCATTGTTTTTCTTATCCTTTAAAGTATTTCGTGGCACTTTGTAATTTCTAAAGAATTTATCTATAAAAATGTATATATATATATATATATATATATATAGCATTAGATATGTGTTGAGTGTGTTTCGGACGTTTTGGCGATCGAGTTAAAAGCTAATATCTAAGCGTAAAAAGAAAAAGAGTGAATGCGTCGCTGCATCTGCACACGTCGAGTTTTCTTCGGATTTTTTGTTATTGTTCTCGAAACCACAATTGTAATATTACGTATGCCTCGTTTACTTAATGAAATCGTTCTAATAAAAATCCACCGGACGTCCGGATCGCGAAATTTAACAAAATTCAGTAACGTTGGTGTCCGGTTCAGAAAACGGACGACTTTACGTAATCAATAAACGCCAGCGATTCCACTGGATGTCGTCCGTCTCGCGTAATACGAACGTTTGTTTTACGGAACGTAATATATATTTCAATCGGTGGATCGATGAAATCTATTTAAAACGGCGGGGTATCATAATCGAATATTTCTTAATTTTTTAAAGCGTGGCTTGCATAATAATATAATTTGTACAAATAAAGAGCACGTAGTGTATAAACGAAACGCACTATTTTCGTTCGACAGAACACGCCGCGTAAATAGGTTTTTTGTCGAGTAATTAATTAAACGCGACGAATGTAGGTTTCTGTACGAATACGGTTCGTTTTTGTATACTCGGATGGCAGCTATTAATGATGCTATACATACCTCCTCGGTAAAACCACGAAAATGTTTTTCATTACTACGTGTCGTGTTGGTTTACCGCGTTTAATTTCGAACACAATAATAATATGTAATATTTAATTAAAACGCGGGCGTCGAGCACATTATACATATATATATATATATATATATATATTAAATATCGTAAAAGACGCGCGTATTTTGTCTCTTGAAAATATATAATATTATAATTACCGACTGCAATAACGCAAACACATA
>JAIPRN010001515.1:0-44295 GCA_025469175.1 Geopemphigus sp. TES_GeoC_2020
TATATATATATATATATATATATATGTTCATAACTGCCGGCAAATTATTTCGATAATTTAAGTACGATTTGCGGACGTTTTAGTTCTTTCGAAAGTCTCTTTGTATTTCATTTCGCGTAGTAAATTTATCGCAACAGTTGCTAAATGTTTGCCTGTGGCAAAACTAAACGCCCGACGGTACCGAAAGTATTTGGTAGCCTCAGGCCTGGTCAAGTGTACAACAATTTGACGAAAGAATTTTACTACCTACTAAATATCTATGGTCGGTATATCTCGTACTTATAATTTTAAACGAGCTTACTAAATACTAATCCGAAACGGGTATTTTCGATATTAGTCGTACATAACAATTTACGCGTATTCGTGTAATTTTAGGATTTATTACGATTAATTCAACGTGGAAATATATTTAAATCCGTATTGGTATATTACTTATATTATCAAAAACTATATTATAAATAGTAGTCAATGAATCGTAGTGCTGTAAGTTTTGACCTATAGAGACAACTTTACAAAATTGTTAAATACAAAGGTCTCGGTTACATCCTGTCCGTACACGATTCAGATGAACATTAAATTCCCATACTATTTAAATTATTGATCGTACAAATATGTATGTTACATAATATCAGATATACATAATTTCTATTATCTACATTAAACATCGCATTAGATACTTTATTACATATATAATAGTACACCGTTTAATCAAAACATAAATATACATTTAAAATCGTTTCTCTCTTTTTACGTATATATATATATAATTATATTTTCATTTGCGCGAAACGTATTCTAAATATTGTACGTCAACCGCATAATTTTCACATCCCGCCGCTGTCCTTAATAATTTTTCAAAACGTTTGCCCGATCAAACAGATGGAAAAAATTACCATCGACGAATGGAATTAGTACGCTTTCTACGCGAATTGTTATTAAATGGCCCATTAATCATAATACGTTCGTGAAATGTTTTTTTCTTTTATTTTTCTATTAAACCGCGTCATAGCTATTAATTTTTCGACCGAACGAAAAAATCCTAGTCGTACGATCTTTATTGTTCGCGACATTGACACATTCATAATAATAAAACAATTTACGCCGCTAAAAAACGAAAAATGTATTTTTGAATACGCGTATTATACGAGAATTACGCCCGTTTGGAATATTAAGGTCTAATTTTATAGTTTTCATTTTTTAAAAAACGAAAACCGCTTTTCTTTTCGTGATAGTAAATGTGCCTATGCCGAACCATTGTCCAGTGTTTTTGTTCCAACGATAACGGTGCTGAAGAAGGCGAACGATCGTTATTTTTTTGCGGTTACGCCACACGCCAAATCGAAAAACAAAAACGTCGTCGACGGTTCGATCGCGAACCGTCGACGACGTTATATATTCGGAGATAGGCCCGTTATTCGAGAACATTTCGTATCGAAAACGGTCGTTTCGTGAATATTCGAAAACCGACGACGGACGATTGAACGCGCGCGGAGCGTAGAAAGCCCACCGAGACGCTACTGCGGGTAATGGGAAAAACGTGTAGATCGATCGGCGTGTTTCGGCTCGCGGGATTTATCGAAAAATCGTATTCGCGAACGACGCGTGTATTTAGACAGGTGACGATCGGCCACGACACAATCGACGGCCGCCGACGTAATAAATCCCGTCGCTTTCGATCGAACCGCGTACAACGAACGCGAAATCCGAATAGTGCGGACGAGACACGTTCCCGAAAAAACGCCGGTCGCGCGTTCGTCGAAAATCGTACGCGGGTCGCCGCCACACACGGCGGCGATGGTCGTCGACCGGCCCACCGTACGTGCTGCACACCGTAACGAAACCGCCGCCGCCGCCACCGACGGCGCAGCAACCGCCGCGGTAGCATACGGTGCACGCTGCATGACGACGACGACGACGAGGTGTGTTTGGCGGTGGGTGGCGACGAGACGGCGGCGGCGGCGGCGGCGACTTCGCCGGACTCGCGTCGTCGTGATAGTAGCGTCGTCGCCGTGCCAGTGACCAGTCGTTCGTTCTTTCCCGGTCGTGTTCGTCGTTGTTCGCGCGTTCGTTGTGTACGCGTATATGTGCGCGTGTGTAAGTGTATTTGTCCGTCCGTGTGTGTCGCGAACAATAACCGTGTACACCGTCGGCGGCGCCCAGGAAAATATTTCGCCGTTGTTTACACGTTACTCCGCCGCTGTACGTACGGACACGCACGCAAGTAAACGATCGTTCGCCTTTGACGATTACTTTCGTTTGTCGTATTTCGAATACGGTCGCCCGTCGTCCTCGGCCGTTTTATTTTTATCACCGCCTCCCCCTCCCGCCCCAATACCCCACCGCGTATTCGTTAATCGCCGTCGCGTCGTACGGACGGTTTTTTGTTTTTTTTTTCGTTTTCCTGATAACTCGGTGGTGTAGACGCGCGCGCGCGCACGCGCACCCAATTACGTCTCGCGCACGTACGACGTTCGGTTATCTCGCCCGTTGTCGTCGCGGTCGGTCCGTAAACAACAATACGACTCAACGGCGGCGGATACGGAAAAACGTACGCAAAATCGTCGTCGTCGTCGTCGTCGTCGTCGGAAAATAATGTAATATCGCCGCGCGTTTGGGCGTTGTTGTTTACGTAGTCGTCATTGTCGTCGTACCGGTGTGGTCGGACAGAACGCGTTCGCTCGCGATCCCGACCAGCAACTCCGACCTTATGTTTTCTGGGTGAGTAGCGGCGGAACACCAACCGAGAGAATACCCGGCGATAATCCGTGGTTTCGGTCTGTGCCCGCCGTCGGCGCTCGATATGGCCGCCGTTATCGTTTACTGTAAGAATCCATGTCGCTGTTGGTACAGTATTCCGATAACTATATACGACCGCCATTATTCCACGCACCACTCGTCACGGCGTACACTAACGACGATCGGTCGAATGGCCATTTTCGCGTCGGATACGCAATTATCTTCACCATCGTTCGACAATTATTCGCATAGTCCGCGACTTGCCTGTCCGAACCGATTCGTCATTTCGCACATTCGATTAACACTTACCTGACCAACCGCGTCGTCATGTTCAATTTATTTTTCGCTCTAAGGTACGCGCGCGCGCTTACACTATTAACCGTACTGAACTAAATAGCCTAGTAGGTATACGCTAATCGATCTGTTATTTTCATATTCGCTCGTTAGTGTATCGGTTAACGCAGTCTACTCACAATTTCGACACTAGTAAATCCTTCGATGGACCTCAAAACGTTTGTGGAAACTACTCGCAGTCGTTGATCGTTCTGTTCACGCGTTTATTTATCAAACTCTGTGTTTATTTTCGGATTCACTAATAACTGTTGAGCAACTTGATTTGTAGACACTTCTCTGTTATAATAAGTGCATTATTGGATCGTTTCCAAGGCGCCTAGATAGTTGTTTTTTTCTTTACTCTCATTTAGTTATTGCTGCGCGTCAAATTCAATTTATTTATACAAACGCATATCGTGTGTAAGTATACCTTTCGATATTCTTTGACGCTGTGTATTATATAGTATACTATACTATGCGACTATGTCACCGCCACCGCATAGTTACGTATTATTATATTACAGGCGTAGTGTGTTAACGACCGTAGCATGTACAGTATTATTTTTGAAATATGAGCACTAGGTGCAAAAATGAAAGCAGTTTGAAAACGATCTATTTTATTTTGTTTGTACTCATTTCCCTATCGCATTTTTAATGCTTTTAGTTATCACATAAAATACTTTATAGGTGAGAATATCAGGTTCCGTAATAAATAAAATAAAAAAATAATGTTCAAAATGATTGTAAAGTCTTCTAAGCTCTTATCTTAATTATACATTATTTTGTTTTGCTGTAATGATATGATATCTATTAGTATATATATATATATAGTGTGTGTATATATAGTATTGTGTTTTAGAGACTATGATCATAATGATTATTTACATGGTTCCTAACGAGATAAAAAAAATTGGCGTAATTCTTTTATTATAATTAATCATTGCATAATCTCCTGTACAGTAGTTCGATACAGTCCTAATAGTAGCTAAAAATTGTACTTTTCCTGTAAACATGAATCGTATTATTTATTTCAGAAACATGCCGTTATTCGGGAAATCGCAAAAAAACCCAGTTGAGGTGGTGAAACAAATAAAAGAAGCCGTCGTCGCGCTGGAAAAAGGAGACAAAAAATTGGAAAAGGTAAGTGATGTTTGTACTTGACCATTTCAATCGTATTCATTTTGTTAATTTTATATTCTGATAAATATTAGACAATGTATATAATACACACACACACGCATATTTTCAATTGACCGATCTTTTTCTACCTGTTCGTCGCGAGCTTTAAAAAAATTATTCTATTAAAGATGATAGAACAATACGTGTGTTTTGTCTCGAAGTGTTAACATTTATCGTACACTAAACGACCGTAATTAATTGTGATATGTTTACAGTCGGATCGATCAAATTTTAATGGATATTAATCAGTGGTAGTTAATAAACGTTAATTTGTTACGCGATTTATAAATTTGTATTCATGTTATCACGCGTTTAATTATTGTGTATAGTAATTTGTATATGTTTTCAGGCGCAGGAAGATGTCAGCAAGAATCTTTTGGTCATTAAGAATTTATTGTATGGAACTGCGGATACCGAACCACTGTCTGATATTGTAGTTGCCCAGCTGGCCCAGGAAATGTACAACAACAACTTATTGCTCATGTTGATTCAAAATTTGACGAAGATAGACTTCGAAGTATTTAGTTCAAACATTTTTAGTCTAACAATCATAATGTTATTATTATTATTTAACGTTGTGTAGGGCAAAAAGGACGTTGCTCAAGTTTTCAACAATGTTCTTCGTCGGCAACTAGGTAGCCGATCACCTACTGTGGAACATATTTGCGCTAAATCGGAAATTTTGTTTACTCTTATCGCAGGGTGAGCTGCTACTCAACATATTTTTGGAATTAGTCTTAGGGATATAAATGTATATTTGTCTTCTTCATTTTATGTAACAAAATTACAAGTACATGTTTTTGTATAATAGAATTTAACATTAAAAGACTTGTGTCTGTTGCTTAAAGAGAACTTGAAACAAAAGCTATCGAGGTTTAAATTATAAATGTTATGCGATTAAATTAAAAGAATTCCTACGCTTCTACAATATGATGGTTTAAAAACAACTTAGATTTAAATAATGTTTTGGTGTAGTAGAGAATGTATTAATTTTTTAATTTATTAATGGATTTCTTTTTCTTAGCAGTAAATGTTTGTGCAATTAACTTGTAGATTAGAAATTAGATACGAAAAGCGTTTAAGAGGGCGTTCAATTCTGTAAGAAATTTCTACAAATGGATTCCACAATCTTATTTTGTTGTTGTCTTGTAACAAACAATGTAACACTAGTCTACAATTACACAGCTCTTAAATTTCGGTGTTTAGGTTAAATTTAAGAATTTAAAAAAAATAACAGATTGTTGTTAATGTATGTGCAAAATAAGGCAATTATTTTATAATAAAGAATATGTTTTTATTAATCATAGGTACGAACATCAAGAAATCGCACTGAACTGCGGTACAATGTTACGTGAATGCGCCAGATATGAAGCTTTGGCAAAGATAATGCTCTACTCGAAGGAATTTTTCAATTTCTTCCGTTATGTGGAAGTGTCAACTTTCGATATTGCATCTGACGCGTTTTCTACGTTTAAGGTTTTGTATAATTGAATACATCCATTGATTAAGTAAATAAACTACATTAGGTATTCTGTTGTAACATAGGAATTGCTGACTCGACATAAACCACTCTGTGCAGAATTTCTCGAAGTCAACTATGATAAAGTGTTTACGCATTATCAACAATTGCTGAACTCCGAGAATTACGTTACTCGTCGCCAGAGTCTCAAGTTGCTTGGTGAACTATTGTTAGATCGCCATAATTTCACTGTAAGTATTTCTCGGTAATGAAAATTATCCCTGACGCTCGATTATGTGGGAATTAAACATCATAAATCGTGGAAAATAAGGTGCAATACTCAGCGTATTAACATTACTATATTAGAAATAAAATATTTAAAAATGCATTATCGTTTATATAAATCTGCGTTATTGAAAAAAAATTGTTGATTTTATTTTTAATCCTATTTTTACTTCTAAAATATATGTATAGTTTCTAATTAACATACTACCAAAATATGTCGAAAAAACTATTTTCGATAAAAAATGGTCGAAGAAAAATATTTTAAATTTTGAAACCGTGTATTACACTTCCGAAATTAATTATCCCTTTCAGTAGTTTTCTACTTCAATCCGTGTAGTATGTTAGTATACCGAATTTTCATCAACCTATCACATGCAATCGTTTATGACGACTATGAATTCCCATAATTATATTTTAATTGTTATTCGTTTTTCATTGATGTATTACCTGTCAAATATTATTTATAAATAAAATTTATCTGTCAAATATTATTTTTAAAAAATGATCCACGGTATCTATAAATAAACCGCAATCAGTTATCTTTACAGCCAAAATAAAATTTTCCTTTAATACCTGTAAAACATATTTCACAACCCATGGTCGTCTCGCTACCAATTTTTATTGCAGTAGCACGTATGCCTCAACAAATTGTCCTTGTATAATATTAATCCATGCACAATATTAATCGATTGTTTACTCTCGTGTTAGGTTATGACCCGTTACATATCGAATCCGGATAATTTAAAGCTGATGATGAACATGTTGAAAGAAAAATCTAGAAATATCCAATTCGAAGCTTTCCACGTTTTCAAAGTAAACGCATACTTTTAGTCGAGAAAGTGTACCTAGTACGCGGCGTAATTGTTATTCGTTGTTCATGTTTAGGTGTTTGTTGCCAATCCCAACAAGCCCAAGCCAATTCTTGATATTTTGATTCGTAACCAAGACAAGCTTGTCGAGTTTTTGACCAGATTTCACACTGAACGATCCGAAGATGAACAGTTCAATGATGAGAAGGCGTATCTGATCAAACAAATTAAAGAACTCAAACCCGTCGCAAGCGATCAATGATTTACAGTTTATGCAACTCGAAACCATGACTATTCGAGTTGTTAATAACACAATATTTTATTTTACTTGTCATGATTTTATAATAAGTTATGTCTTAGGATATTTATATTTTTGGTTTTCGAAGGGGCATTTGAAATTTGTACGTAAGGCATATAAACGTAATTTATTTTATAATCATTTTATAAACGCCTTACAATTTTCATATTTCAGTTGAATTGTGTAATGGGTTGAAAAATATTTATAATAACAGGCGAAAATGAAATTTAAACACTATTTCATATTTTTCATTAATCTTATAATTTGATTTCTGTTAAACACACACATACACACATAAATATATTTCTGTGTATGTGTATGTGTAGCAATATATGTGTGCATAATATAGTTTGATCAAGTTTTTTTTTTTTTTTTTTTTGATTTAGGTATTTAGAAAAAAAATTTGTTTTATTTAGAGTGCTGTTGTATATTACATTTTTTCATTTATAACATTATATTAGAAGAAATATATTATTTATATAATTTATACATAATTATTATATTTATATACTATACGATCATGGACTTTTAGAATTAATGTTTGTTATTTGTGTATTAAGAAAAATAATACATTGAACATTGTTCAATTTTAATCTAAAATTCAACCAATTTTTTTCATGGTTTGTTGAATTATTAATTAATAATGCTACAGATGTGTTACGAAAAGATGAATATGTATCTATACTCTAAAGACATTTTGTTTATAATAATTGTATGGTATTTTTGTATTACAGTCGTCTGTTTAGCAAATAATAATATTAATACTTAGTTGTAAACGCTGTGTCTTCTCGTTTATCACAAAAAATACTAATAATTTATCCTATTGATTTCACATTGTGCTAATATTGAACTTAAAATTCGGCTAAAATAATTATAGAATTTTTTTTCTGGGACATATTTGGTTTGCCATGGTTGTGTGTAACAGCAAATTTTTATTATTGAGGAAAATATTTCGTTTTTTTTTCTAAAAAAAATATAACATTATTAAAAGTTATTGGTTAGTTAAAATAAAAAGACCTTGTGTAACGAGAAACATTAACCATCAACATCATGCTCTGCTTATTACTATACCTCATATTACTGAGTGATTAATAAATTAAAACAGTCTTAAATAAGATTTTATCCAAATAATTAATATTTTTTTTAAAAATTAATTTAAGTAAAACATAAATTGTATTCATTTTTTATTTTATAACAAAACATATTGTTAAAACAAATAATTGTCAAAATGCATTCTTAATTTTTATAATAATAAAACTAATTGTAAAAAAATACCTACTTCAAAATTGGTTTTAACTGAAATTATTCATTTTATTTAAATTCGCATGTTATTAATTTAGACTTGGGATTTACTTTACAAAGTGAAGTGTTATGTTATGTTATATACAATAATCATATACAACTAATTAGAGAATTTGGGCATTTTATAGAATGCCCAGAGTTTATCGGAGAGTAAATAAATGTATTTTTAGGTATAATATAGCGATATTTGTCAATTTACAATGTTAAACATACATTTAAGATTGTTAAATTACCTCTGATATTTTTAATAAAATATGTTATTAATAACTATATTAAATACCGATACATATTATACGACCTAATGATTTTAGTAAGCACCGACAATTTTATTTTACATATTTTAAAAACTTCGTTACTAAAAGTAGTCAATTTCAAACAAATTGTTTTTTTCACACTTATGTAAAACTACGTAATTTAAAAATAGTTGTTCGCGTTATTTTGATATTTGCTGTTTTACACATGTAAAAATATTACCATTAAGCTATTGTCGCTTTTAAAATCGAAAAAAATATTTTAAAATTTATTCTTATTTTTTAGATTAAATTTCTATTAAATATTTTGTATACAAAAAATTACTATTTGTTTCGACCCAAAACGAAGGAGTTAATAAATCGAAAAAAAATTATTTTAGGCGGAATACTTACGGTAGAAAAACGATAAAAATTATTTTTCGTATTTTTTTGATTTAATCGTTCGATTTGTCGTTAACTGTATCACGTATTAACACAACGGGCAACGTAATATAAACGCGAACGCTTTTTTTTGTTTGGAAAATCGGACGGTGACGCAATGACGGTCGAATAATTATCGTTCTAATTAAGCAAAAACAAAAAAACCGTAGTTCGAAAAAAACGCGTTATTCACTCTACATCGAACACTAACCGCTTTATTACCGAGGAACTTTCGGAGGGATATTTTTTTGGCAATCGGGAAAAATGTCCGGCCGAAGCGAATTTTACATAGGCGGAGGTGCGCAAGTTACGCGAGTAACCGTAAAACGTACACGCCAGTTTTCCAACGAACCGGTAACGTCGGTACACGGACGATGTGTCTTTATTCGTTCGAAAACGAAATGGCGACCCGAGAACGTACACAATACGTTCAATGGCGCGCGCGTACACGGCACTACTTTTACGCGAGGTTTTCGTAAAGCACCGGCGGACGTCAAGCGTCAGCCACGAACACGCGTTACGTCCGGCGCGCCGTCGTCGCGTTCAGCTTTTCCCGCATATATTATTTTTAATTCGACGCGATGGAAAATCCAATAGATAATCGTCGACAACAACGAACTGGCGGCAAACCGGACGTGGGCGACGATTTTGAGAATTAAACAGCCGTCCCGGGGATAACTCGGGTAACGTCGTAACGAACGCTGATAAGTAAACCGCCGCGGTCGTAATAATCTGCCCGACACCGTCTATAACCATTCGTGTGCTCTGGGTCATTCGTTTGTCCGTCTGTACGTTTGTCAATTTTTTTTCGCCTGTGTGTCCACGCCGTTGGTAGGTAAGTGAAAAACGATTTTGCGCGTTCCGAACTCGGACGGACGGCTAGCGGGACACCGTTTGGCGGCCGCGTTTGTCGGCAACACGAGACGACGGACAGCCGCTTGCCGGCCACCTTTGTAGGTTATACCCTCCGTCATATAGCGTGCCGCGACGTTTACCCCGACATTTTCATTTTCCTTTCCACCTCTGCCCCATACTTTTAAATCATTTCTCTGTATCAATATCAACTCCATTCAACCGTAATTGGTTTTCACCGTTTCGTACACACACGTTCGACATGCATCAAAGTCAACTGTCATTAACGTTTCGTCCTTTGTCATTTCGTTTATAGGTAAAACTTGAGTCTAAGCTGTCGTTTCATCGGTAACCAAAGCGGACAACATGCCTGTAAGTGTCGCGTTAGTTAGCGAATGTCGACCCGACGATCGATCGTTCGTTATTATATATAACTATATTTACCGTACAGATGTGTAAAGACTTGCTGCATCCAACCGCCGCTGAAGAACGAAGGAAACACAAGTCAAAGCGACTTGTCCCAAAACCAAATTCCTTCTTTATGGACGTGAAGTGTCCCGGTTGTTACAGAATTACGACCGTGTTCAGTCACGCTCATACTGTAGTTACGTGTATCGGTTGTTCGGCAATTTTATGTCAGCCAACTGGTGGACGTGCTAGACTAACCGAAGGTAAGCTAATACGATCATCAATTCTATGTAATGTATTTTGTCCATCGACGATGAATATAAAATTGTATCTAACCATCGCTCGTATATGTTATTTTTTTAAATTTCAAATTTTATAACTTTTAGTTTTGAATTAAAGTTTATATTCTAATTTGTGAACATTTTTCACAATAATCATTACGCCTTTAATCAATTTTGTAAATATTTGTATTATTCGCAATAATTCGATTACTTGAATATAACTTATTTTAAATTTAATTCATTGCAATTGTATAGCATTCATATACATTTTCCTATATAGATTTTCTTTTAGTGTAATTTTTATTCAGTTTAATTTGTAGTTTTTTTTAAGTATTCAAACTAATTCTTATAAATAAATTTATATTACTTATTTTAAAGATACGAGTGTACCTAATTAATTTAAACATTTATTAGTATAAACGTTTATTCCAAACATTTTGTTTTACAATTATGAATGGTAATTTTACTAAAGAAAAATAACGAGCACTATATTATAAATACTTTCAATATTATTGCGTTGAAATAAATTATATTTTACGAGTTAAATAATTTTAAAAAATAATTTAAATATATTATATATTTATTATTTATATATTATATATTATAAATATTATATTGTATACATTTAAAAAAAATTATTTTCAGGTTGTTCTTATAGGAAGAAAATGTCTTAAAGTTCTGTATTTAATGTACAACACAAATATGAATTAAATAATAAAACTATATAAAAAAAATTTCCATGAGTTTTTTTATTTACTCCTTAAGCTCCAAAAGCCACAAAACGCTGGTATATTATTCATTTTACTGGTGCAAATTGTATGATTTTTATTCAAAAGTTTTTTGTTTTTTTTTTTATAAGTTTTGTAGTACACGATTCAGAAGTTAATATTAATATTTTGACGTTTTAAAAATTTCGTAAATTATTTTATTATATGACAGTAAATTAACAGGATGAAAATGTTTTTATTTTCAACAACAATGGGTAGAAACACGTTTTTTCACGTCTCTGGTTGTGCACAGCTTATTACTAAAAGTTATTTAAAAACCATTTACGTTCACCCATATTTACTTTTATAAAAATTACGCGTATTAGTTAAAAAAAAAATTCGCGGGTTTTTAATATTTTTATTGGGTTGCACATTTACAAGCGATTTTATACTTATAGGTTTCTTGTAAAATTATACCCTTTGATTTTGCTTTTTTTAACTCTAATGTACGTATTCTTATTTGCACTATAAAGTTCAGCTTGTGTAATTTAATAGTAAATAAATATGGGAATAATTGTCCTTAGTGTATATTTTTTTAGCTTTCAATTAGTGTTTAATTAAAACGTTTAATAAACGTCATAAAATAAAAAATAGTATTAAAGAGCTTATAAGTTTAAAATTAATCGTACAGATGTATTGAATAAAACGTTTTGATAAATCGATTTTATTACCGTCTTAGCGTTCCGAGGGAATCAAAAATTACGTTTAAAAAAAAAGTTAACGCGCTGTGAAATGTTAATGTCCCTCTGAGACTGAATACCGAATCGATAGAATATATTTCTACGATTGTAAGCCACGAAAAACCATTACGTTCCAAAAAAACAGTTCTAAGCAGAACCAACCCTGCTTATTACAATTATTCGTAATTTTTTTGTCAATCGAACTACAGACGGTGGAAACAAGACGACAACTTGTTCGTTTGTACGACACCTATTCGTGATTTCAATCGCCGATTTACAGTTCCCGGCCACTCGTTCCGTACGCGAACTATATCGAAATACAGATCAACGAATTCGTCGATCGTTTCGTTTCATATCGTTACACAAACCTTGGGGCGGGCGCTCGCTCACACACCGCTGTCGTTTTCAGCCTTTCACCGTTGGAACGTAGATCGTTTGTTCGATTGGCGACGACAATCATACAGCGACCGTTTAGGATCGACAAAAACGTTTATGAACGCGTTTTAAATGTGCCGGCGGGGGACCACGGGCCATTGGCGCCGAAACGTGTATTAGACGTATAGAATTCGCGATCGGCCGGTACCACATCGACGTCGATAACGTCGTTAGACGTTCATTCTCGTTCACGAAATTGGTCGAGACGTGCGCGTAAAACGAACGTAACGACGGTCGAGAGACCTAAACGGGAACGACGGCAAAAAGCCGGCCGCCGTTTCGGTCGATCGGCGCGGATAATAATAAATAAATACGCCCGTAATAAAAATAACGATACTTATTCGTCTCGGAACGTTTAAAAAAAAAAAAAATCCGAAAATAAAACGCGGCGTTCCGAGCACGGCTTGCCAAGCACCCGACGAAAACGCCTAGCAGTTGGCCGCGTTCGTCGACTGATGGTGCTTCTTGTTCTGCATGGCGAACTGCGTGCTCTCCATTAGTCGGTCGACGGTGACCGTCTGGTCAGCCGACTGTTTCTTGAGCAGCGTCAGCTCGTCCTTGAGCCGAGTCACGTCGCCGGACGACCGACTCTGGATCGCGGACAATTTCGCGTTGCACTCGGCGAGCGTGGCCAGCAGCTCGTTGCGCTGCTCGTACAGCCGCTGTCCCTCGCATTCGACCCGCGTCACGTCCGACCGCTGTCTGTTCAACGTGTACAGTAACTTCTTCAGGGCCACCGACCGCTGTACGTCGTCGTCCTCGTCGTCGCCGTCGTCGTTGTCGTCGTCGTCCGCCCGGTTGTCCGTCGCCGCCGCGTCGTCCTCGTGACAGTTCGCGTCCTTGGACGACCGGCCCGCCGCCGGTATCTGCCGCGATATCAATCGTTTCAAGTATCCGTCCACGCTGTCCTGGTACTTGTACCAGTTGAACGCCGGCATGGTCTCGCGCAAAAAGTTCAAGCCCACGGTGGCCCGGTTGAGCATCCGATGCTCCAGGTACGTGTACTTGTCGTTCATCAGCATCTGTTCCCTGGCCAGACCGTCGCTGATGTGCTCCGCCCGGCTCTCGAATACGTCGGTCGCGAACTCCCTGAAGTCGTCCAGCATCCCGTTCGACACTCTCATCAGTAGTTCGCCCTGGTCACACGTGCACAGCGCCACCTGAACCGGACACCCCGGACCCGTTTTACACGAGTTTAACGAGTCGCGCGCGTTCGGTTAACGGAAAATCGATAAGAGGTTTTGGTTAAAAATATTCCGTTCGAATTAAAAAATTTAAGAGAACCGAGGGGCGAAAATGGAGGGACCGAATTTCACCCGCGACTTCAGTTTGTTCTCAATTCCATCTCGCAGTTGAACATTTTTTCGTTCGATTCGGTGACTCAAAAATTGTTTACGGTCATAAATCGTCGAGTTTTTTAAACGCCGCGATTATTAGTTCGAAACCGTGATTTCGGCCCCGAAAATCGTCGCCTTTGTATTTTGGTACCGACTAAAGGAACTTTCCTAATTGTAATTTTGCGATATTATAAAACGGAATGGGGAACAAAAAAACCGACGCGAAACCGTTTAGAACAAAAGAGGAGGAAATGGAAACGAATGGCGTAGGGTCGCAGATCACGGTCTTTTCGCCTTTTTAAAGCCATTTATGGACGAAAAAGTCTACCGCCGACAACGAGATCAATCGAACCGTCAACGAACGAGGTAGCGAAAGGCCCTTCTCGGCGTCGATAAAAAAAAAAAAACAAAACTCGTCTCTCGATTCGCGACGCGCGCCAAAATCGAAAAGACGATTAAACCGAAAAATGGCGCGACCTACGCGTACGTTACCCTTATTAAATTTTTTTCAAAATTGAAAGAGCGTTTTTTGAAACGTAAAACTCTCCTCTCGCGTTATTGGACGCGCCTCGTAACGTAGCTAATATAAACACGCCGGAGGGCTACAATATAACGTATACAACAATACGTATATAACGTATTCACCTGGAAGTAAAAATCTTGAAGCGTCGTTTTGTCGTTGACGTTTTTCAAAATCTCCAGCAATTCCGGGCACACGGAACTCTGTTCGTTTTCCGTCAACTCGGGCAACGCGCAGGCGCCCAACAAGTCCGCGTAAGCCGCGTCCACGGGTCCGACGTGCGCGTTTTTCTTGTACTTTCCCAAATCGTCCAAGCACGGGTCGCAAAACTTCACGAATTCTTTCTTCGCGGCGTTCTTCACGGAGTCGCACTCGCCGCCGGCCAAATGCCCGTCGCGTTTCGTCACCAACTTTCTGGTCGTGTTGCTTCCGTCCGTCTCCCGTACGCCCGCCAACGCTTTCTTGCGCCGTTGACCGCTGTCGTCGTGGTCGTCGTCGTCGTCGTTCGCGTTCCGGCTGTTGCTCGTCGACGGCGGCAGCGGTGACGCGTTGGTGTTTGCGTTCCACACGCCGACACGGTTCGACAACTGCCGCGAATTTCGGGTTTCCACGCCCTCGTCGTCATAAATGTCCGCGGAATCGTCCGAATCGTCGTAGTCGACTGTTTGCGCGGCCCTGCTACAGCTGGTCGTCCGCCAGCCCGTCCCGTCGGCCGCGTTCTTGCGCCGGCCCAACAGCCGGCTGCACGGCGGCGGGTTTATGTACCGGCTCAGCGGCAACAGCGGGCCCAGCGGCGGTTCCCGGATGAACGGCCGGCCGATCCGCTGGTTGGCTACCATGTACTGCAGCAGCTTCAAGTAGTTCAGCTCGTTGGCGCCGCGGGTCTCCGACGACGTCAACTTGGCCAGCCATTTCTCGATGGTCAGCACTAGCTGGGTGTCGCGTATCGTCACCACCCGATCACAAATGTCACTGGCTGCCGCGTCGAAATCTTGTTGGTTGATCATCGTGTCTACGATTTACGTATACATATGTTACATATATATATATATATATATATATATATATACGCGGGACGGTAAAATTGTTAAAAACCGCACGTACGAAAGACGGAATTATTGTTTATATCTAAACAAATATTAATTACTGGGCGTTATTATCGCCGGCGTTAACCAACGTTACCGCGTTTGTTGTGCGATATAATTTCGTACCGTCAACATTGTCGCGGCAATCGTCACGACGAATCGCGCGCGCCGTGAACAAACAACACTTACGCGGCGTATACGATGTGTACACTTACGTAACGCGTTACGAAGCCCCGCGATTTCGGCGGACGAAAATATTTCGAACGTTATCGCCCGGCTCAATCGTACCCGAAACTTATACGTTTCTGTTTTACGACGAGACGTCGGTTTTACTGTTATTTCGTTCTCGAAATGAATTCATTCGAAATTGATTAACGGATACGTAACAATTCCATTCGTGACTACTTAACGTTCACCTTATTCGGACGAGTAAACCTACAAAACGCCGATTAATTTATTCGACTAGTGTCGTATTTCGTTTCGAACACATAATGTTCACATACGTCGGTGATGTTATTATTATTTGTCCGTAATTAATTTGTTGGATCAGCGGTGGCGACAAATCCCGTTCGCGATCGAACACGTATTCCGACGCGATTGCTTGGTGGTACGATTATCGTACAGAAAATAACGACGTCGACTGAAACGTAATTTACGTCGAAAAGTTTAACGTTATATCGTCGACGACGACGGACGTGTCGGTAAAAGTGTTTTTAGGCGTTATGTCGTATCCGCGCGGTTATCTACCGCTGCCATAACCGGGTGACGGAATTGTTATCTGTGTTGGTCATCGTAATAGTGTCGTGTTCCGTCGTATCCGTTTATCGTGGCGTGCGTTGTATTTGTCATCTTTCGTGACGGATTCACGAATAAGCGGATTTTTTTTTTTTGTTTCTTTATCTGTTCGCCACTTCTTTTTATCTTTCTGTTTTCGTATTTTGTCGACGTGTTGTTTTCGCCTAATCGTATCGTAGTATTATCGCGCGTTTACTGTTTGCTTCTTCCGACGGTGGTTGGACCGACGAACGTTTTCCGCGAGAAATGACGGCGTGACGCCCGCCGATTTTCGGCTGTACCTCGAGCTGCAGTTCGTTCCGTGATTGTCTGTCACTCCACGCGCCAATTGCCACGTTTTCGTCGTCCGTTTTTGTAGCCGCCGAAAACGGTAGAATAATACCGTCGCCGACACGATGCCACTGTCGGTTAAATGTCTCTTAAAGTACGTTTGCTGGACGCTGCTGTTCTTGTTTGTTTTTCTGACGCTACCCAAGCTCTGTTCGAGCCACGGCCACTACCACGACCACGATCACCACCACCACCACGACCACGGCCACGATCACCATCACGGGCACACTAAGTCGCGACCCGCCACCGTTGTCGACCCAATGCTATGGGTCAGGGCGCTGGCGTCCACGGTGGCCATTAGCGTGCTGCCGTTTTTCGTACTGTTTTTCATACCCATCGATAACAAGGACGAACACCAGCCGTTCTTGAAGATACTTTTGAGCTTTGCGTCTGGGGGACTATTGGGTGACGCGTTCTTACACTTGATCCCGCACTCTTTGTCCAGACATAATCATGGGGACGACCATCACGATCACGGCCAATACTGTAGCATCGTACCTCCTTCACCAGAAACCACCCACAACCACGATAACGAGATCATAGTTGGCTTGTGGATTTTGACTGGCATATTAGTGTTCCTGTTCATTGAGAAAATGGTTCGTGTCATTAAAGGTGGTCACAGTCATTCGCATTCCTTGAGACGTTCCAAAGAAAAGTTAAGTGACGATGAAGACGATGATATTGATAATAACACTCATCCCACAGGTGAGTTTTTCATTTCATTTTTCGTTTGTTGTAATTGGTATTTGATAGTATTTGGTTAGAATTAATAGAAGAAAAATAATACGTTTAATAAACAAATTTAAATAATAAATTTCAATAAATGTGTTTTAACATATATGATGGATACATTTTTGGACGATAATTTTTTTAATTTAATGTTTCATTTAGATAATTATGTTATTTGTATTATCGAGTTAATTATCAAGTACACGTAGATATATATAAATAATCTAATTTCAATTTTAACAAGAACTAACCATCTAATAAAATCATATTTTCTAAATAGTTAGTAAAGATACCACTAGTGTATTGTTAAATCATTTTTTTGTTAGTCATTCCATATGATACACAATTGTTATTATGTTGAAGAAACAATCAACACACCTTTTACATATATATTTGAATAAGGAATTTGGCATAACGTTAAATTAAGTAAAATAAAAATGTATTAACAAATTATGTAATCAGAGACAACAGAAAAATGCTTTTCTGTTTAAACATTTGATAGTCTAGGAAAATATGACACCAATTAATATTTTATTGTACATATATTTTAATAAATTACGTAATCAGAGACAACAGGAAAGTGCTTTTCTGTCTAAACATCTAGTAAAATATGACACCAATTAACATTTTATTGCCGTGTGTGTATATATATATATATATATATATATGTATGTATGTAGGTATAATTTATATTTTATTAATTGTATTCGTGTTTAAACAAACAAATGATAATTTGTTTAGCGCCAAAACAAAATCTATCTGTAGCTGGCTGGTTAAATGTCATTGCTGATTTTACACACAATTTTACCGATGGACTAGCTATTGGTGCAGCATATTTAGCTGGTCAAAACATTGGCTTGGTGACAACAATAACGGTGTTACTTCATGAAGTGCCTCATGAGATTGGAGATTATGCAATTTTAATTCAAGAAGGCAGTACCAAAACAAATGTAAGCAATTATGTCCAGAATGTTACTTATAAAAAGAAAAAAATGACATTTGTGTAGGCGTCAAGTTAAAGTTTATCGAATTATTATTGATTTTTATTCAACAAAGAAAAAACTTATAAATTTATTATTTACGCATAGATGTACATATTATTTAAAATGACTATCTACGTAATAATTTATTAATTTTGACTCGTATGTACTTTAAAGTGCAAGTGCGTCAGTTTAGTAACAATTTTATATTTAATAGATACTTCTATGAGAAATAAATATTAATTAAAAATTAAATTTTATCTCAAATGTCTATAGTATTTTTATTTAAAATCTATTTATGAAAGTAGAATTTCGCATTATTTTCAATGTTATCACTCAATAGACTTGTATTACTTAAATTGAACAAATTATTTTTCTATGAAAGCCAAACTATGATTACCGTTTTACATAATTAAAAATAACGAATTCACAGAAAAACGAGAAGTGTATATTTATTTTAAATATCAACTACGATAATATCGTAGGTAATTAATAATAAAGTAGTATATATTATGGAAAAAATTGTTCGATTGTTTATTTTAATTTAATATATTTTTACAGGCCATGAAATGTCAGTTATTAACCGCTATTGGAGCTATTTGTGGTACATTGGTGTCCTTGACATTTGGAGAAGCTAGTGAGTTTTAGATATTATTACTTATATGTTATTTTACGGTATAAGCGCATATTATAAATATACTTACACGCTGTTGATCAATTGTAAAACTCAAACAATTAATTATAAATTAGTGATATAGACGTTTGTATTATTTAAATAAATGTTTGCAAACCATCCCGTTCTCTGACGGTAATGTATTAGTACAGTGGTATATTTATTATACTAAAATACTTACGTATTAACTCTTTTAAATTCAAGATATTATATGTTTATTTTTTTTATATTTTTTCAGGCGAAGTCGCTAATTCGTGGGTACTACCATTTACAGCTGGTGGTTTCATATATATAGCAACTGTGAATGTCATACCAAGTCTTTTAGAAGATTGTAGTTTTAAACAGTCCATTAAAGAGGTTGTAGCTCTAATTGTCGGAGTATATTTAATGGTTCTTGTTGCTAAATACGAATAGATCATTTTTATTTTATTGAACTAATATTATATCTATAAATGTAGTAGACCTTAAATTCATTTCATTAAACAGAACACAATTCTTATTGTTATAAACTTTATTTTTTCAATTTTTTTTCATAAGATATTGTAATAAAAAAACACTTAAAAGATACTATTATCTTGTAGTAATTGAATTAATTACGGTTACACTTGATAAATACCTATGAACTGATGTGATAATTTTTTCATATTTCATTATTTATTATTAAAAAAGTTCATAAAATGCAATTCAATAAATATTGATTTTTTTTATAAGTCAAATTATTCAATAGATTTTTTTTTATTATATTATTATTATTTTTTATTAATCAAACTTTTTAAAATTTCTATTTAAAATCACAGTCATAATATCAAATTGAATATTCTTAAAAATAATTAAGTATTAAGTAAATGATATATGTATTATAATACTAAAAATATATTTAAATATGTATTTATAACTTGATTTAAACATATGTTTTTTACATATAGGTATTATTTTGATTTTATGCAAACATTGTGTAGCTGTATGCAAGTTTTTTCTACTTAATACTTATATAATATGATTTATTGTGCCTTTTTTAAATTTAATTATGATTTTAATAATTTATTAGGAATTTTATGTTTGAAAGAAAGCATTGGAAATTCCATGATTATTTATTGTAATTCATCAATCAAACACAAATGTATGTTAGACAAATGACTAATGTATTTTTGTTATAATATTAAAGCATATTTTATGAAATTTTCTTTTTAATGAAAAAAAAAAAAATGCTGTACACTAACTTGTTTAAATGTTAGAAGTCAGGTTAAACCAAGAAAAGGTTCTACTTAAAAAAAAACTAAAGTAACATTATTTTAACATTTAATCAATATTTTTTATTGAAGAATTACATTTTTAAAATTTTACATATTTGGTATTCATATGACATTCATTATCGCTTAAAAAGGAATTGTTTTTTTTTTTTGCTAAAAAACAAATAATCATTAGAATTATACCTATGCACATTTCATGTTTAATATGTTCTATTTGTAGGGACTGTGTTCTCAAAATTTCCCATGACTTATAAATTGTAACATAATTAAAATTATTATCAAATTTTTTATTGTTTCTCGAAACTTCTAATGTTAATCGATTATTATCGTCAATATCGTTGTTATTATATCAATATTAAAAAAAGTAATTTGATTCAAAAATAGGCATTGAGGTGTATGAAAATCTTTGTCGTGTTCTATTGTAAATTTGTTGAACGTATCGTTTATTATTTTACGTTAAAATAAAAAAGTTCAATAATAATACTCAACATTATCGCACGCCTATTCCAGTATTAATATAAACGTTTATATCAAACTATTATTCTCAAGTATTTTCTAATAACCATTAAGGCTATTTTTAAAAAATTCTTAGAATATTAAGTTTAAAATTGTCTTTAATTACTTCATTGATTTTCTATTCATCATAAAAAATGTTGGCGATTGGTTAACTATACTGTAGTATAATTTTAGTATTTATGTAATGTTATTTAATATAGCTATATTAATACATTGTTACGCGACGTGAAGATTAATTAACAAAAATTAAGTAAACAATAATTGGCGTCGTTACTAAAAAAAACTTAAAGTTTTAATAAGTGTGCAAATAATCAATACAAAAAAAACATATTTCAAATATGACTATTAATTACTAGAGAGTAAAGAAAAAACATATAGTTAAATGCCTATGCGCACGACAGTTTCACAACACTAGGTATAGAAGACGCGCGAAAAAATATATTATCGGGCGCCGAAATTTGTTTTATTCGAACGTCCTTTTATTAAAAAGAAGATACAGCTGAATAAGGTATGGTGATTGAAAAATTGTTTTCACAAATTAATGTTCTTGGGTTAAAAGTAAACTTAAGTCAATCACGACCGAATATTATACGCCACCGACGCGTGTACGGTTTTCGAGTTGAAATTTAATAAACGAACGTGAATTCCCGAAAGATTTTCGCCGGATCAAGCGCAGTTTACCTCAACGTCAAAATCGTTCGTTTTACGGATTTTAAAAGATCGGGGAAAAACGATCGTCATTTCCCAGCACAAATATTCTACAGCGCCACCGCACTCGATACGTATTCGCATATAAACAGGGAGGGCTAAAACTTTATTACGAAAATTAGCGACGCGGCGTATTACGATTGTCGGTGGGATCCCGCGAGCTCTACACTGTTGATTATTTTCATCGTTTTTTTCGTATTTGTGATAACGTTCAAACGCGTACATCCAAAGGAGGACGTGCCTCTTAGCACCCTCCCATCGCTGTTGGATCAGCGCCTGTATATGTGTGTGTGTGTGTGTGTTTGTATATAAGCATACACACGTACGTATTCGCGACGTCGAACATAATAACGTGACAAAGCAAAGTGTTACGTTACGGTCGACGGAACGTTTCACGACGGTGGCGGCCGATTTTCGTGATAAGGCCGTTATCGATCGGCGACCGAACGGCGGTAATCGTCGGTTACGTTTATTATTAATTTTCGTCGGCTCTCCGTTTTCCTTCGTCGATTCGCCGTTGGTTACCGGTACTGTCCCTCGTCTCGCCATACTTGTTAACTACCGTCGTCGTGCGTTAATTATTAATTGTCGCCGTACGTTATTTATTAATCGACGCCGTTTTCGTACGAAAAATGGTTAAGAAGTTCGTCGATTGGGTCTGGATGAAGCTGTGGTGGGCCTGGTATTTGGGCACCATTTTGGTCGTGTGCTACACTAGGGAATGTTTACGAAAAAAAGCCATCTGGGAAGGAGGTACGTAACGTTCGCGCGTTACTGGACCACGTTGTTACTATAATTTGTTCCCCGCCACTTCGAATCCTGTCAAATCGTCGTTGGCGGGTCACAGGACCTTGTGGGGCTGGCTGCCCGCGATCTAACAGTGCGCCCGCCCGCGCAAACCTCACGCCGATTCCTTCCTATCCTGTATGACCGTAGTAGTATCGTGTGATCCGAAACCAATGCCGTCATATACTCGAACGAATACTTACCGTTTTAGTCATCGATGTTTTTTGTATTTTCGCAGTTACAGTCTTCATGGTTTCGTTGACTCCGAAATTTTACATCGCTTTAACGGCAACTTCGTCGTTCATATCAGCTTTGATAATGGTAAGTGTTTTTTTGTTTTGTTTTGCGTATTATTCGCGAAGTCGTATTCGATTTTGTCGTCATAAACTGGCAACGACTATTTGAGTAACGCGTTGCTTTTAGAATTTAGTCAAACTTGCGGCGAACCAACTGAAATATGTTCTGCCAGCATAAATTGTTACGCCTTATCTTTATGTTTTATTGCCCTTGACTTTTACTTTGTTCGGATATATTAATGTCGTAATATTTTTTAAGTTACAGTTTACGAACAAACAAATAGGTAAGACATTAGTCGAGTAAAGTTACCCACTGTAAATAACCTTTGTTGTATATTTGTGTTTAATGTAAATACACTTGGAATCGTTTTGATGGGATATTTAATTATTTTTGTTTTCACCGCTCGACTTTAATTATTATTTGATAATTATTAAAATATAATATTCAATTTCTATTTTTCTAGTAACTAACCTATATTTAAAACAATTTTTTAATATCTATTATTGTATAGATTTACCTAAAATACTTAGTAAGTTTTATATAAATATGAATTCCAACATTTTGTTTCTGTAATATCTGATGTATTTTATTTGTGCTTGGGTCGAAAGGTTTAGTACAATTGTCTAGTCAAAGTCTAAATTATTTTGGTTTTTCGATAAGCACTTAGTACAATGTTATTTGATGCTTATATAGGTACTTAATATATATATAATACATATCTATACAACATTATTAATAATATTTTACACAATTTTTAAATATGTAATATACTATGTTTTTAAAAATATACATTATTATTTACTATCTTATTGATTAGTTCTAAATAATTTGTTCTCGTTCTAATAGTAATTTACATTTATAATTCAAGTTAATATTCCAATCGTAGTGTTTTAATGTATAAAAATAATTTTTATAAATGTTATATATGTATATTAAAATATTTAAAATAAAATTAACATATATTCAATTTTTTAATTATATATTAGTATTGGACTTAATGTAAACATACATTCCTTATTGACTATGAGTATTTTTGTTACAAGATTTGAAACTTTAAAACGTGTATCTCTGATACTATGTGTTAGTGATAGTTTAATACTTAAATTAAGAATTACAAAATAATTTTAAGTTGTTAAACGATAATACTGGTCAATTATAGCGATTATATTTAACATATTAAATATCTTTGTATAAAAAGTTACACAGAGTTCAAAATCCAAGCTAACAAATAATAATAAAAATAAAATATCAAACACGATATGAGATTAATAGGTCAAATGAACTTGATCTGTTAAACAGTAAAGTTAATTATTATTATGAATTTTGATGAGTAAGTAAACACAATTATTTTATCATTGTGGGGCTCCGTGAATTATACAAAAGATAAATGTAAAATAACACACGCGCATAATAATTTAAAACGGATAATAAAAAATTAATAATTTTTTAGTTTATAAAAATATACTTTGTAAATGTGTATTATTAAAGCGTATTCTCATTTACCGTCAAATAGAACAATTAAATTTTGCAATTCTGTTAATATATGTTAAAAAAATGGTGTTGGGTCATTATAGTCCTATTAATTATTTTTTTATTCTGTCGTTATGTAAATAGATAAATGTATTCTGATATTTGTTAGTCATTACTCCATTTGTTTTGTGTATAATATGAACTCTTAGTGAAGTGAATAACGTATTGATTTATCAATAGTATGTTTCTTTTTGTCTGGAAACATCTTTTCGTGTACCGATGATCTTTACACGTATTATTTTCCAGTAGCAAATCGTAACTTATTGGTACTTTACTTAACATGTTCTTACTCGTTCTCCTCGTAGTTTTTGTTAAAGTAATAAGGAAAACTTCTTCAACATTTCGAGAAAACTTGTAAAATTATCAACATATCCGTTTAGGATATGAGTAATTTTCGTATTTAAGATTTTAAAATGTAATACAATATACACTAAGCGACTTATATTTCAATAATATTTACTATATTCGTTAATTATGAATTACAATCAATCATTGTTCGTAATCATTTTTCGAATACATTGATGTCTATTTCCATGATTTTTTGATCACGGAAATCACGATAAATAAATAATATACCATTAAGAGTACATTTATCCATTTTCATGATGTATAATGACGGACAAATGAAAGAGAAAATGTAATCAGGTTACAATAACGGACTAGTACCAAAAATATTAATTATTTTCAGGTTTTAGAATGGATATATTTTCAAAAATACGGAGTATCATTTATTGAACAGTTTTCAATAAATTATATAAGCCCGTGGATAGGTGGAGGTAACGATAATAATCAACATGTACCAGGTATATTATATACACATTTTATTTGTTAAGCTTAAGAACACGTGCATTGTGTTGTCTCCCTGTATTTTAACGAACAATTAACGAAATTGCACATTACGCAGATTTTTAAATTATAGTGTTTAAATTGAATTTACAATTTAAAAAATTTTTAATAAATTTGGAAAGAAAAATATTTTCAAGATAATTATTTTTCAAATAACACGCTATGAAATTATTTCAAAAATATTCTCTTAAAATTTCATAGAAAGTATACCGATAAATTAAATACAAACGCCACAGCTTAAAATGTGATTGTTATGTTATGTTAAAAAGATTGTTATGTCTCATTACGACCTTAGATAGAAAATAGCAGTTAGAAACAAAACCATTTTCAAAACCATTAGTTTAACATTATTCATGACTGTTATATTTTATAAATTGAAATTATCAAATTATCGCAATTATTTATTGATTATGAATTATGCGCAATTATTAAATATCTTAAGTACTAAATTTTTTTTTTTTTTGAAAATCTGGTAAACGTCCTATAATGTGCAAAAGTTTTTTTAGAATGCAAAGTTTGGAGAAATCCACTAGGACTTTTTCGTGGTGCAGAATATGCGAGATATTTTAATTTAACAAAACGAGATCCTTTGACATTTTACGATATGAACTTATCAGCTCAAGACCACCAGGCATTTTTTATCTGTGAGGCAGATAATGGCAAAGAAGATTATGAAAGTATAAAATAAATATATGTATTAATGTTACTAGTAGTATGGAAAATGTGGTATTTTGTGTAATATTTACATACACTTTATGATATTTTGTAAAATATCTTAAAGTCACTAGTCATTATATAATATAAGTAACCCTAAGTGTAAATAATGTGGTAAAAATAATCAGTATTCCCAATTAACAACTTAATTATTTTTATGAAATTTTGAATTCAGGATTTAACAACTATGGTGACTAGCTTATTATTTTCTAATTTTCACGTTTTTATTTTAATAATACGCAATTTCAAAAGTTTTATTATGTCGAATAAATTCTTTTACACAGACAGTGTACACTATTCGTCGACTATTTTTTTTAATGTATCGATTAAAAATTGTGTTTTGTTCACTAAGTAACAAATTGACCACCTACCTACATGAATGATAGATATCTTCACGAGTAGCTACTATTTCCGATTGAAAATTCTAATGGTTTTGTTTTGTTGTGATTGTTTTATGCATGGATAGAACTCTGAGGAAATCACCAATAATTAATAATTCGTTTCAATTTATTAAATTAGTTAGCTTAATTGTTTCATAAATATGTAATTATCTACATTACTAATGCATTTTAGTGATGAAAAAATTGTTTGTTACCTATCATGTTTTATGATATTTTATCTAAATACTTATATTTAGTAATATTAAATAATTATTACATTATCGCAACATAATAAATTGATTTTTATTTCGTCTAAACAAATATGGTATTTTGTATAATTTCTAGTTTATAAAAAAATATCTATGTAACACAAAATGCATTTTTCATATAGCCAGTAATTTTTAAAATTTGTATATAAATTACACGAGTTATGTGTATTATTATTATTATTATTTTGTTTTTCTAAGTAATGCAAGCAGCTTGGAGGGAAAGGGTTCCAGCTGCAAGAGTGAAAGCAGCTCATTTGGCTTTAGAAAAAAATCCAGAATGTGTCCCAGCTCTTATATTGTTGGCTGAAGAAGAAGCATCGACTATGGTAAAAGTCGAAAAAATTTTGCGGAAAGCGTTAAAGTTAGCTGAAGCTAATTACAAAAAAACTCAAAAATCTCATCACTTGGATCCTAACGTTGAAATGCAACACAGTAATTATTAATTCATTTTTATTCAATTGCGTGTTATGTGTTCGCTATTGACGATATAATTATATTTTTATTATTGATGTAAATTATGGAAAATCTGTACAGTATTTCCTGAATTTATTAGTATTATTTTATCTTTTTTAACGAATAACGCGTAATTTATAAATTCTGTTCAAATATATTCGAGAAAAATTATATTAAAAATAAAACCCGTTTCAAATTAATCGGAATATTTCCGTTTTTAATTTCCACTTTATAATACTTCATGTTTATTATTCGGTAAAATCAGACTTCATAAATCTATTATTAGTAGTGTATTTCAAAAATTACCGTAAAAATCTTAATTGTGTTGATATACCTTGGTAAAAAGCGTTTCAAAATGTTTTTTCGTTTGTTTCAGGACGAGATTTAAACGTGTTAATATATATCCGAAGGCGTATAGCTATGTGTTGTAGGAAACTTCGAAAATTCAAAGAAGCCATAAAAATGTTCAGAGATGTAAGTTTTTATTATTACCATACAATAACACCGATTTACAGTCGAAATATTCAAGTAATATTTTATAATTTTGTTTTTAACACGTTCATTTACTATTCCATTCTTTTCTTTGAAATATGTATGACTTGAAAAATAATTTTAATATTCGGCTTCAATTATTATATAATAATTTGATTTTCGTTATTAATAATGGTTCAATATTATAATAAGTATAGGTTCCTAATTTGATTTAATTAGTAGAGAAATTGTTGTAATTTTTCAGTCACTCTTTTAGTGTAGTTTAATATTTAATATTCTACGTATGTTGATGTAATCGACATTTTATTTCGGTTATAACCGAATGTTTTAGTGTGGAAAAAAGGGTTTTTGGTAGTTAGAAATAATTACGACGAATAACGAAATTACGAAATTCGTTAGAGACGTTGTCCAAGTTAGCGTTCAATATAAATGTAATTGATTTTATAATTTTAAACTTCAGTAAGCTGATTTGGTTCTCGCCGCAATTTAGCTATATTGTTCTCAATTTATACGCAAGTTTTAAAATGGCCTTATGAATGCTTAAAATAATTTTGATAAAAGCTGAATACAACGTATTTAGGTACTGTACCGGACAAAAAGAAATTGTTTTTTCGAACAAAAAACTTGGACGCCATCTCCAATTTGCAATAAATTTATTAGCGTTATTAGTATTTCGTCGAAACAATCAGATACTACATTTGCGTCGAACACAAATAACGTATTGAAATAGTCACGAATATCGATCGAAATACTTAAAGGCGCGCTAATTTCGTATCATTTTCGGTCCGTATGACCGATATTGTTATCGGTTAAATCGAACGAATTTACCAGACTTAGTTTCAATAACGTGCACGTCGATCGCGAATCGTTATTATCGCGTAAAATGAACGGCGCTTTCAATCGGAACACCGAACTTACGTAAGCGACTCGTGAAGTTTTCGCAACGATATCGACGCGTAACGTCTAATACGCCGTCGTAGTAGACCGTGTCGATAAATCGCTCGCCATTTCGCTCCCGTTCATCGTCCGTCCACCCGCATTTTTCCGTAAAAACGTGACGTTTGCTTGCGAAACCGGTAATCGTCAGTAGCAAACGGGTCCACCCGTTATTAATGTATCCGCGGAATCGATATAAATAGAACGATTGCGTCTCGAAGTCTGCGACTAACACGGTTTTTAATCGAACGTATAATACCTTCCCCGGAAGCATCTTTGACGTACTAAAGGCGAATAAACAACCATTTTTTGTGATTGACCTAGTCGAATCGTTCGTGTTGGGAACGTATAAAGCGTTTTGAAAACTAACCGTAACACGTACCGACGTCGAAATCAAATCCAACTTGATCCGAGAGCGCCGGCAAACGCGAGTAACTATCGCGTCCGTCCCAATCGGTCGTTTGGTGGCGCGTATTCGTCGAAGTAGTATTTAAAATAACGTCGCGCCGCTCGTTCGGAATTTGATTTTGAATTCGTGCCGAAAAATGGGAGAGTTAATTGATGAAACGCCGATTGTCGGACGGGCGTCGGCACCCGTTCGAGTTAAAACTGCGCGTAATGGCCGAAAAAATGTCCAACGAGTGATGTCGAGAGCGGTTCGCGATTTCGTCCGTCCAATCAGGAGCTTTCCCTTCGTCATAATAATAACGTACCCGTTGTTTTCGACGCGCGTAAATAAAAACCGCGCGTACCTACATATGTACCTGTGTAATTTACCAAAGGATTTGTCGTTAACAGTTAAGCAAAGAAATGCCTCCGATTATGAACATACTTAATGTCCATGAAAACTTGATAGAAGTACTGTTAGAAACGCAGTCGTACGCCGACGTACAGTCGGTATTAGCCAAATATGACGATATAAATCTACCTAAGTCGGCAGTCATCTGTTACACTTCCGCGTTGTTAAAAATACGCGTTATCGCTGACAAGTAAATGAAACTACTAAATACGTTTAATTTTTATGTCGCTTCGAAAAAACCGTTTAGTGAATTCGTGCATGCCTATATACGCATTTATATATATATTATATTTTCGATTTGTACTCGCGTATCGTTGAACAGTTGACCATTACCACCAAGTCCAAATATATATATATATCCCCGTATATAACTGTGGAACGTTCCGAACAGTTTTTATGTTTTATACGTAAACGGTTTGATTGTCGTGTAGCTTGCAATATTTTTAAAATATTCTCCGTCCGCCTTCGCTCTCCTCCCATCCCCATTGGCTCCTTGCTTCACGTAGAACGGCAGAACCATTAGCTCGTCACCAATCGTACAACCGCTTTGGTTCCGAGTCGAAAATTCCGACCAACGGCGACTGCCGCCGTTGTGCGTATCGTCTCGCGAATAGTAATTGAAGATTAGGTCCGCGCGCCGGCGAATTTCGTTAGGTCGTCGACCAAACTGAACGAAACTATCGATGGGTTTCTTTAAAAAAAGAATCGTTTAAAAAGACTTTCGTTAACGTCGTCGCGGAATTGTCGTCGGCGTCTAGAAATCGTAAAAACCGATTTGGCTGGCGATGGCGTGCCGAGTTGCGGCGGAAACTTGGACGCGAGTTCTAAAAGTTATTTCGGAATTTACGCCACGGTGATTGGGGGGAAGGGGAAGGCCTGTTTCAATTCAACTCGTTTCCGGTCGCTTTTTCGAAATTTCACACCGACGCGCGCGGCTGTGGTTGCAGTTACGACACTGCCGCGGTGGTTACAGCGGCGACGGCGGTATTGTCACTGTTCAACATACAGTTTCACTTACGTCACGCACGGCCGACGTTCGTGAACAAATACCGACGATTCGCTAGTACACGGCGGACGTTGACGGTATTTTCGAGTTCCTTTAGCTATACACGTTTTTTTTTTAGATCCGCGAGCAGAACTCATTTCGCGATACGTTTACCGCGACGATTTCGGTTCGTCGCACTATTTGGATTGCCTCATCCTCCCATCCACTCCCGCTTGCCTTTCGTCGTTCGCTTGCGTGTCGCTCGTGTAAAATAATCCGAAATACGAACGACCGTACGGTTTACGAATTTCAGGTACAATTCGAGTAACAAAAAGGGATTCAGCCAAGCGGAAGAAGTGGCGCTGGAAGCCATACATCGAGCCGTGGAGTTCAATCCTCACGTTCCAAAGGTATATATCCGAATAAATTGTGAGTGGGTCGCCCCTTTCCCAGGGAAATTTCGAGACGGTTTTTTTTCAATATATATATATATCTGTATATAATCGAAATATTCCGAGCGTTTCGCGTATTTACGCGTACGTCCGAAGTAATTACACCGAATCGGAATTTCGTATCGAATTCCGCTAAAGTAGCGAAACTCAAATTGTTAGTACGAACGGCTTGAATTTATACCAATTTCTCAAATCTCGTTTTTCGTCAGTTTCTTTTAACGCCGCGTAACGTTTTACCAATTCTCAAGCCCTTGGTCAGGACTACAACGCGTAATGATGACCCCGGACGGTCTTTTAGCCTCCCCGAGAGATATGTCTGAATACGGCCCGGTGTTGACGAGCGGGGAGGGACGCGACGAACACGTTGTTCGCGCTAAGCACGTGACGCTCGTGCTACGTCGGAACGTAATTCGTCTCGTTTTCGCGCAGTATTTGTTGGAGATGAAATCGTACATATTCCCGCCCGAACACGTGCTGAAAAGAGGCGATTCGGAGGCGGTGGCGTACGCGTTTTTCCACTTGGCCCACTGGAAACGGGTGAAGGGCGCGTTGGCCGTGCTGAGCGTGACGTGGGAGAGCGCGTTCAACCAGATACCGTACCCGCTGGAAAAGGGCTACCTGTTCCATCCGTATCCGACGTGCACCGAGTTGGCCGACAGGGAACTATTGCCCGGTAAACCGAACGTTCGATACCTACATACACGTCGCCCCGCACGCCGTGTATATAATAATAACTGGTTGCGTCGAAACGGCCGGAATTTCGTCCGACATTTTCGTTTTAGATTACCACAAGGTGAGCGTGTTCCCGAAAAAGGATTTGCCGTTCTTCATCCACTTCACTGCCCTTCTGAGTTCGTTCTCGGCGATGCTCGCCCTGCTCATCTACCTTCATCCGCAGTTCACCGGCAGTCTCATTTACGTGGTAAGCGCGACCCGACTGTTGTTTTTATTTATCGCCAATACACCCATCGTCCGGAGGAAAGCTTAAAACGCTAGAGCGTTTCGGACCAGCGAGTCGCCATCGTTGTACAAAAATCGACGATACAACGAACAATCGTCCTTAATAGGAATACCGCGGGCACCCGCCATGTACAACCAAATCCCTTACGTAAAATCTAAATTCGTTTAAAATTGCGTACGTCCTAAGAACGGGCGTCCGGACAATCCCTCGCGACGCTATTTACATCCGCCGGTTAAACAAAAAAAAAAAATCTTCGTTTTTCGTAAGAATGCGCGCAAGCTAACGAGACAATCCCTCGCCCTTAGCGTGCCGTCCATTAATCGAAATTAAAATAATCCGATCTTTCTTCTCCGCGGGGAGCAGCCCTCCTCTTATTACCGACGGAGCCACCCGAGCAACAAGGGGCTTGTCTCTCGCGCTCAGCACCGACCTAACCGTTCGCGTTCAATAACAAACGACTGTCGTTACGTATAGATATTGACGTGGATCGTCATGCCGATGAACTATTGCCTGGACCGTTTGGAGACGATGCTTCCGAACAACGTTATGAACATTCTGTCCAACATTTGATCCGCCGGAGATTCTTTCTCGGCTACCTGTTTGTAAATAATACGGCCGTCGCGCGTGTACGTGCGTACTACGGGCGATCCGATTGCGCACACAACGACCCAAGTCCGGAACCGGACAGCAGCGGATGGTCGTCGTCCACTGTAGCCGACCGACGCGTATCGTCTTCGACCACCGGACACACGCGTGTATATATAATTAATTTACCTCTCGAGTATTATAACTTAATCGAACACAATTGTGTATGACGCGACGGCGATACCCTCCTCACTCCCCCCCTTCTGGATGATGTCTTTCGGGCGTCGCCGTTCCCCGTTCGCGTGTTTGTTGTCGTTTTCAATAGGACGAATAGTTCGAGTCGAAAATCGACTACCACCTCATTGGAATCTTCTCCTCTGTACCCCTCGACCTTGATCGTGTACCGCGCGAATTTGTCGTGTGTGCGTGTGTGTGTATGTTTTTTTTTTTTTACTCAATAAACGTTCTATGAGTATTATTTATACGGAGTTCGTTTTTTGGACACAATATCCTCGCGAAAACTGTAGTTTTATATATCGTTTGTATATCGTTTCGATATAAAATTGCCAATAAGAGGCTTGGCGATTATACGAAAAACGTAAAACTTACCTCGATAAAATCGAATGTGGTTTCAAACATATCTGCTCGCTTTATGCGCGAACTTTGGCACCTTCGGTTGTCAAACGTCCGCCGAAATAAACGAATTATCGTAGTAGAATTAATTTCCGAAGTTGAATATATAAGAGGAAGCATAGGAGTAGCGGCAATTATGGATAAAATAAGGGAGAATAGACTTGGATGGTTTGGGCATATTATGAGGAGAGAAGATTCAGAAGCAGTAAGAACAGTTATGAAATTGAGTGTGGAAGGAAGAAGAGTAAGAGGAAGACCAAAGAAGAAGTGACTAAACACGATTGAGAAGGATATGAGGATTGCTGGTGTGTGTGTCGAGGATGTGGGAGATCGGGGCAAATGGAGGTTTAAGACTAAGGTGGCCGACTCCAAATAGATGGGATTAAGGCGAGGATGATGATGATGAATTAATTTCCGAAGTTGGAGGTACCATGGTGTATGTTGTTTGCGGATGATATTGTGTTGGTAGGGGGAAAGTAGGGAGGAAGTTAATCAAAGAAGACGTGTGGGGATTAGCTCTGGAAGATAAGGGATTAAGGATTAATAGAAGACAGAGTAGTATATAGAGTATAAATTGAGGAAAAGGAACAAGTAGATGAAACGAGAAATGGAATGATAATAGATGGGGACGGGATAAAGGAGGCTGAATGTTTTAAGTAATTAGGGTCCTGTGTACAAAATAACGGGAGGTTTAACGAGGATGTGAAGCATAGGATTATGTGTGGGTGGATCAAATGGAGAGAAACGTCTGGTGTCTTGTGCGATAAAAGAATTCCAATGAGACTGAAAGGTAAGTGCTATGAGAGTATAGTGAGACCAGCAATGCTGTATGGTTCAAAGTGTTGGGCGATGAACGAGAAAATAGAGCAGAGAATGAGCGTAGCCGAGATGAGAATGCTTGGATGGTTGAGTGGGGTGGCAAGATAAGATAGGATAAAAAATGAATATATAAGAGGAAGCGTAGGAGTAGCGTCGATTATGGATAAAATGAGGGAGAATAGACTCAGATGGTATATGTAATGGAGGAGAGAAGATTCGGAAGCAGCAAGAACAGTTATGGAATTGAGTGTGGAAGGAAAAAGAGGAAGGGGAAGACCAAAGAAGGAGTGATTGAATACGATTGAGGAGGATATGAGGATTGCTGGTGTGTGCGTGGAGGATGTGGGAGATCGGGCCAAATGGAAGTTTAGGACGAAGGTGGTCGACCCCAAATAGATGGACAAAGGCGAGTGAGATGATGATGAGAATTTCCGAATTTGGAAAACAGTAAAAACCGAACGTCGATTAAAGTCGTAACTCGAAAATGACGGGGGGGTTTGTACACCGATTGCCTGGTCGTAGTGATACGACATCGTCGTAATTTGTGGCGTGGACGAATTGGCCTCGTCTCCGTATTCGCTACGATTCGTGAATCGTTTCGCGTCGAATACAATTATTATTACGCGCAAAGGTATCATGGTTTTGTTACGAACCTACACGAACGACGTAATTTCACGTTCGAAAATACGTGTCCGTCGCCGCAAACGAAAGCCTAGTACGGCGTGATGTTTCGTTCGATCCGGTTAACGTTTCATTTTTCGTCCTCAATCGCGCGCCCGTCTTTAGGAAACCCCACGGAATTATTCGGCCGCCGTTAGAGGGTTTACACGAACGCGCGGCATAAAAACCTCGATTTCTTTACGTTTTCAACGTAAACATGGTCTCCCCCCCTCCCGAATTCGTAAACGCAGAAGGGCACTCGTTTAAAAATAAAACACTCCAAATAATAATAATACGACGACGCTATATTTATGATAAATCGTAATAATAATAAGTTACGTAATACAATAAAATTCGTAAAATATTTAAAATAACCGTACATTTAGACTATAAAACTTAATTAATAAAAATATTTAAATCGGGGACGTACATTAAATTTTTTATCGATTCCGAGACCGGTTTTTTTTTTTTTTTTTGAAAAACGCGCCACGCAAAAATAGAATAAATTTTTCGGCAACTCTTTGTTCCGGTTTTTAATTTCGTTACACTCGGACGGCACGATATCTAGCCATAAAATGGTTATATCATCGAGACCCGTACGGTCGTCCGAACGATTTTTAAAAACGAACGATCGGCTCGCGAGTCGTTGAAATGTACGTCCGCGATTCAAATTGAATTCCGTGTATGTAAAAAAAAACCCCCCCGGTACCCGCGCGACGCGAGCGCCTTTACGCCAATTAAAATAATACTTTTACAACGGGCGTGGGACAACACACGTCAACGTGCATCGTTCCCCGTGTACTTGCTACAACTTAGTATACATATATATATATATATATATACGATCGTGTCGGTATTACCTATAGTACTACGAGCGCGTACAAAAAAAAAAAAAATACGAACGGGCGGGCTGTTATTATTTTATACGCGTCGTATTCGCGGTACTTAACTGGTGTGACTGTACGCCGTGTTGGTGTACGGGCCGCTGTACACGGAACTGCCGCTGGACGACACCGACTTCTTGTGTCTTCTCATCAACAATATGAGGGCTGTGATGACGGTCAACAGCATGAGCACGAGTCCGGCTATGGCGATACTTATGGCGAAGTTTCGTTGCGAGATGCAAATGCTGTACGGATCGTTCATGACCTGCGAACGACGACGGGAAATGAGCATTCCGTTTGTTTCCCTTACAGTGTCCGCCATTTCGGAATGCCGGCGGCGTTCGGTTACTACTAGCGAGACGCGCACGGCGTTTCCGGCGTCAGCGTACGACGATTAAGTCGAATTTACGTTTTAAATAAAAAACAAAAAACCGTTTCTAGAGCGCGCGACAAACGTACCTTTTCCCGAGCCACCTGGTCCATTTGTTCGGGACTGCCCGAGTCCGCGGCTTCGTTTACGTAAAGACCGCTATACACTTCGATGGTGGCGGGGCTTTCGTCTTCGGCAGCTTGGTCCTCGCGGCGAATCCGTTTGCGGTCCGCGCAATTCGGCGGCTACGAAACGAGAACACGGTCACGATTAGTTTCGCGTTGTCGTCGTCGCGGGCAACCCAACGCGTGCGGTTAACCCTAAACACTATCGCATTTACCGTATTCGCGCAACCGCCGTTGGCTTTCGAACACAAATGGACGTGACATTGATAGTACACCGAAGTGGTGTACGGGAATTTATGGGCCTGAAAGTTGACCACCGCCGTCGTTTTATTGGCGCTGTATTGGAACTGTCCCATTATGTCGTCTTCGATCGAACACCTGAGGGAACGAAGCGAAATAATTACGCCAGAGTCGGGGAGGGTTAATTTTTTGAATAACACGTTCGTTTTCGTTCGAAGACGGATCGTCGATTAAAACGACGAACGCGACGACGACGTGTTCTGTAAGAAAAAACACCCGCCTACCCGGATTTGTCAATAAGCCGTTGATCGCCCCAACCCAAACCGTCGCGAACCAAACAGTCGGTGATGAACAACCCATACGTGTCTTCGTCATTTATCGATATGACCATCGTCAGCGGGTCTCCGATCTTCACGTTTTCGGCCACGTCGTGCTTGACGGTCTTTCCGCTGAATATTTTCATCGTACAAGACGGCATCATCTTGGACGTCTCAATCATGGCCGCCGCGTCGTCGGTCGAGCTACAAAATAATAAAATCCCCGCGTCCGACAATTTAACGCTTATCGGTGTTCGTTACATTCGCGACGTCCGTATAAAAACGACGTTTAACTCGAAACACGTTTCGGACGCTGTTTAACTCGGTAGTTTTCCTAATTTAAACGACATTAACAACGTCATCGGCTATTTCCGCGGCATCGTATGTCGTAGAAGAACAATAATATTTTACGACGCCGGGCTAGGGTTCGAAAGGATTTGACGTTCTAACATATTCGTAAGCCAATATTTTTAAAAAAGAAATTAAAAACATTCCGTTTATATGCCCATCGGATTTTTGAATAAACGGATGAGACGTGAGGACGAATATAATATAATCGTATAATAAAACGTAGGAACTTAGCGACGTACCACTAGACACCAGAAATACACGGTGATTTCCCCGGGTGCCTGGGACTATACGACCGCTGGCTAGAAATTATTTAGCCGAACGACGGCGCAAAAATAATCGCGGTGGACTTTTCCGAATACAATAGATACCCTTTTATCCGGATCGATGGGACCAAGGGTAAGCCGGATATGAGAAAATCAAAAAAAGATGTTTGAATTTCTGAAACACTGCATTGAAAAACGCCAAGTTGTCGATTACAATTTACGTATGTAGGGGGTATATTCGTTTACAAAACGTACTGCGTACAATATGATGCATTACACTATAATACGGTTACGTATTTTCATAAGAAATTGTCAAGTTTTGTTTGGCGCATACAACTCTTACGTCGCCGTTAAATCTCGAATTCGCTTACGCAGCAACAATTGCGTGCTGTCTCACATTCACTTTGCCTTTCAGACTATTTGAACGCTAAAATACATTTTTATCGTATTTTTCGTATGTATCTTTTAACGATTTGTTCCACGCCGCGTATAATTTGTGTTAATTTAGGCCACTTTTTATTGTGTCCGAATATGAGAGGATTCCGGATAAGGGAGTTTCTACTGTATATACCTATTCCTACTGCCAAAACGACAATAGCCGGTGTGTGCTATCGTGGACTTTTGCATCCACGATAGCAAGCGCCGCGAACACGTTCCCTATAATAATATGAATCGGTAGCCCACAAAACGCTACTTACCTCGTATTCAACGTGTCGGTTAACAATTGATTATTGATTTGATATTTGCAGCGAATATGGAAACCTTTGCCCTGATTTGTCACCAATTTTCTATGAGGCTGTAGAACGATCGTGTTGAAATATTCTACCAAACCGTCGTTCTAAAAATGATTCGTATAGCTTTTAAACGCGCGTTCACGTACGTTCGTACGTATGGGTAAACAAAACGATTCTACGTACTAAATATGTACTCATGGTGTTACAAGACCTTAGTGGCAGTTTATAAACCACCGGGCCTCTTTCGTAATTAAATTCGGCCATACAACTCGAGTTTTTTGACAAACCCTTTGGGTAAATGATTCCCGTGAATAATTTTGATTTCGTGTCAATGGTCACGCTTATTTCTTTATTATTACATTCTATAGTTATATCTTTTGACATATCGTTCAAATCTGTAGGACAGAATAATATATATATATATATATATATATATATATATACGAATATGTACATATATACACTCTAAACCGAATAACTGTATTTATTTTTTTATCGAAAAGTCGAACGCGATACTGGCCTACTAACTAAATTAGTTGTTCAAAATTATTAGAAAATATTAACTCAATAGTGGCATATTGTTTTCGTTTGAAGCCGTTAACCGGTAGATTAAATTTTTTTCCTGAAAAATATAAGTAGTAAAATGTCTTAGGACGATCGAATATTTTTAAAAAAAACCGAATTTTTTACCTTAAAAACGAATAAAAGTACGGTTTTTGTTTAACTTTCGATAACGTAGGCGGCTTGTATCACATTCGGTTCTTCGTTTATATTATGAAGTTTTTGGCGAAAATGTTTTTAATTTTGTAGGAAAATGATGAAATTATATTTATTTTAAAAACGTTGTTCGACATACGATAAATATAATATCCGTATAATTTTCTAAATTATTTATGAACAAAATTATAACATAATACTACTGAATGTTTTGTAACATTTGTGATACGTATGTTATTGGAATAAACGATTAAAGAACATACCTGATAAAGCGTCGTTTGACATCACATAATCAGCTTGAACACTGCATAGTGCCAACTAGAACAAGTGTATAAATTATAAAACGACATTTGCAATGGTAAACTATTAGGAATACATTTACACATTTTTAAATAGTATACCTAAATAATATACAGAACATATGTAACACATATTGACTCAAATAGTAACTAAGGTTTTCAAAAGTAATTTTAATAACGTATATACAGACTGCATAATATAAATATCGACAAATATTATAAATTGGAGAACATAACGTGAAAAGTAAAAGTTCGATAATTTCACAATCCGACAATATTAATTATTTTGTTATTATCGTAAAAAAAACGCACAAACGGGCCACATCATTGAGAAGGAGGTACATTTAACAGTTTGAAATTGAACAAGCAAAACGATAATCGCCTTACAAGCTACTTTCCAAAAACAAGTTTTAAAAAAATTGTCTTATTTCGCTTTTTAAATGAACCTACAACGATACATATAACGCTACAATGCCTTCCAGTGGTCATATAGAAAACATTTTCATTGTTGGAGGTACACAGCTACTAAAACCAAGATGAAGTTTAACTATATAGACAAAAACATTTTGATGTATCGTACATTTTCAAATTTAATAACTATATTGTACAAATAATAAACTGTATAAATCGCTTATTCGACGACGGTTTATTTTCTCGGTGACTTCTAATCTAAATTACACGTATTTCATGAAAATTACTAAGCAACTTGAACGGTAAGTAATTAGCAATATCGACCAACTTGCCCGGTCTAGATAATTGGTCCAATAGTACACACAAAAGTTTATTCCTAAGTGTACACAAATTGGCGTATACTTACTGCGCATAATAGAACGTAGTTTGGTACCATTTCGTTAATCTGAAAATAAAAACAAACGGTTAAACGATCAAAAACTGTCCAGTCGTACGAGCTCGGCGCTCGTATATTTTTTTTTATAACAAGGATCATAAGAGACTCGGACAGTACCCAACGGTACGGTGTTGTCAAAACGACACGACGTCCGAGTGAAATGGCCGAGCCGAACCACCGGACGACCCAGACGGGGAAAATGTCGTGTTCGGGACGGTGGCAGTAAATACGGGCGGACGACGACACAAGCTCGTCGGAACGAAACGAGGTCGTCGCGCCGTGTTTCCGAACGGCCAAAACACGGTAAACAATAATCGAAGCCTTTCTTCGTACTTACGTGCAACGATCGGTCTCGGCGTCCAAGTCTCCGGGGTCGGGCGCGGTCGTTACCGAGTACGTTTCGTTGGTTGGTCGGGACGTGACGGCGCACAAAGATGAAAAATGGAAAAACGAACGAAAACAACGAAACGACGGCGAACCCGTTACGACACGTTCTCCGTGTCGAGATAACGTAACACTGCGCGTGCAGTTTTTGTCGGCGGCGGCGGGGAAAAGTCTCCGGAGCGTTGCGCAATCCGGCCGACCCGACTACGACCACGGTTATAGTTTGGACGAAGACTGAGGTGGCGGCGGCGTACGGTGCTCGGTTCTTTGGCCATAACGGTGTTGCCGCCACCGCCGCCGCCGTCGCCACCGACGACCGCACCGACTATAATACAGGTACGCGCGCGTGCGGGGGGGGTGTACCTACCTGCCTCCCGCCCAGCGCACCGAACCACTACGGTCGGTTTCTCCCGCCCCCGCGACGTCCTTCGGCCGTAATTACAGCCGCCGAACCGACCTCGACGCCGCCGCCGTTTACATCGCCAACACAATTCCGCAGCCTCGAATATTGCTGCGCCGTCGCAGCCTCATCTCTGCTGCGATGGTCCCAAAAATAAAAACACAGCCGAGCGCGTAAAAAAAAAAACATGTTTATTTTTTTTTTTTTTTTTTTTTAAAGATACATACAAACAGTATATTACGGCTTAACATTTAAAAATTAAAGTAAATATAATTTAATATAAGGAACTAAGAACAAAATTATTTAAAATAAGAATAAAATACAACGAAGCTATTGTCTACAATGAATTAAAGGTGGTAAAGAACAATTGATAAATAATTATAATAGTACTAAGAAAAGAGAAAGAGAAATCAAATGACGAAACCGGAAGACGTGAAAGATAAAATTGGATATAATGAACGGGCAAGAAGAATTGAATATGTTAGAAGGGGAGCTGTCGATATAATTGTGGATCAAGAAGGAAAACAAAGAGGACCGGCAACGAGACGACCGGGAACAATTTAAAATGTTTAATTCGCTCGCCGAAGAGACTATTGGAGAAAAAATTGTCGATACAATTACCGGACGTGTCGATCGGAGGTCGCGGCGTTCTTTCGTAATATTCGCGTGTTCGATCTATTTCAGTGGCAGAGAGGGGTGTTAAGGGTTTCCACCCCTCCCAGAGAATGTTAATATTTTAATATTTTAAACGTATCGATTTAGGCGGTCGGTTTATATTGTAAACGTTTTAACGTTTAACGGAAATATTTGTTCGATTTCGTTAATTTATTTTTACATAAAACTATTTATAACGTCCTAATAAAACCAGTAATATCGGTTTTTAAAAAATTTATTTCGTTATTACGACACCCTCCAACAAAAAAAAATTTCATAAATACGCCGCCGAATTATTCAAAGTTATTACGGTTCCGAGCGATCGGTAATTAATATCAAACGCGCAACGACGAACGTCCCTCAAAATATTCGACGCGAGCGACTCGAAGTTATCGAAAATGACCGGCCCCGACTTCGTAGTACACTGTAAACCGTCGCGACGGGCCAAAGCGTAACGCGTTGCGTAAATATTTTTTTTTTTAAAAAAAAACCGCTCGTATAGGATTTTTTTTTATCGAATACCGTAATAGTATTTTTAAAAAACGTCGGCGTTCGTCTCACGCGCGTACATTCGGTTTGTTACGTGGAAATGTCGCCAACGTAACACATTCGTCGCCCGAACAACGCGAAAATTTCCGCGCTCTTTGTTCATTTTCGCGCGTTCACGTTTTACGAACGAAAATTCCCCCGGGCAAAGTTGGCACGTAACTCTCGGGTCCCCCGCCCCCACGCACTACACCGCCGTCCGGCCGTCAAATGTTCCGCGGTAGCGTCCGACCCCGCCGGTTTTTCGAACGCGTCCGTTTTCTGTACGATTCCGACAAAAACGTACACGTACGTCGTCCTCGGTTTACGCGTGTCCGCCGGACGAATAGAAGAGAGTCCTTCGTGGGAAATCGCGAACGGAAAACGATCGGCGCGTTCTTACGTTACCGTCGCTTTTAGTGAAACGAGTCACCTACTCGAATGCGCCCTCCCCTCAAATGGTAGCCGCCCATTGTCACGTACGATACCGTGATTACGAATTTACCAGCGGCACCTTACGTTACTTAACAACGGTCGGCGCGAATACACAACCCGCGCGTAAACGGACGCACCACGCGTTCCGCCGACGCGATCGCGGACTTCGCGACCATATTCGGACGTACGAGCCGCCCGCGGCGTTGCGCAACGACGACGTTATTCCGTCGCTCCCTCCTCCCCCCCGGCCACCGCCGTATATTGTAGCCGAGCTCGACGACCTCGCGTGCACATATTTCGCGGGTGTTACGTGCGTATTGTTACGACGCGCATTGGTTCTAAACGTGTTCCACGCGTTTTAACCGCTTTTGTCCAAACAATTTTCTAACGAACGGCCGGCATTTAGCCTTCCGACCGAAAAATGTCCGGCAGACCCGCGGCGTTTTTTTTACCGGCCGTTTACGGGACGTTCGGTTTTCGTACGTCAAACGAATACCGCGGGACTATGCACCGCCGCCGACGAAAGAGGCGCGTTCAAAAATCGATCGCGTATTAAGTAAAACCAAAAAAAAAATTTTTTTTAAATTCAAAACGTTTATTAAATATTCGATCGTACGGGCCGCCGAACGGTTCAACGCGAGTTCCGTCGTACGGCCGCCGCTGTAAACGGTAATACGACGAGAATTTCCGCTCGGCGTTCGATATACGAAAAACTACGGACGGATCTCGGGTGAAAATTTCGACGATTTACCGGAAACGTGTCTCTGCGACGTTCGAGACCGTCGTGCTTCGAGGAAAACAAACGGATCGTCCGCGATAGCATTTTGTTTCAATTAGTCGTCGCGTATCAGCGGGCCCGTCCGTTCGCCAATACGCGCATTTCATTAGACGCGTAATACGAAATAACGCGGATATAAATATCGCGCGTCGTCGATTACGAACCGTGACTCACTTATGACTAATATACTCGGGCTTAAAACGTATAATAAAACCCGTACGAACAATTTTAAACCGACGTCGAATGTTTTACAAGTATCTACGACGCGCGTTGTAGCGCGCCACGGTCGGGGCGCCGTCGTTCATTTATTCCGTCCGTCGTTCAATGTACGTTTACGATTCGACGGATTAACGATTTGCGGTCGTAATTCGGAAACAACCGGCGTTTAGCGAACGCGATTGAAATACGCGAAACTATTGGCGATATTGTGTCCGGATAAAAAGACTTTAACGCGGGCGCGAAAATTAGAAACTATGTACGAAACGTCGGTTCGACGCTGGCGCCAGGGACGTGTTGAACGATACGGATTCGACGCGTCTTTCCCGTCGACCCGTCACCAAGAATACGCTCTTTCCCCCTGACCCGTTTAATCCGTCGTCTATTCAATTGCCGAGTTCGTACACGTTCCGACACTCCGCGTAATATCCGGCGTCCGCGGTTCGCGAACGTTGTGCCACGTTCGAACGTCGTACTCGTTTTTCCATTACGGTTACGCGTGGGCGGACGATGGCGTTAATCGGCGGTTTCACCTCGCGGATTCATAACAACGTGTATAAACAATCGACCGGTATAGCGAAACGCCCGAGATTGTCGGTCCAACGTTCGCCCGTATACCAACGTTTGTCCTTCGGACAATTTGCCTATGGCTCGTTACGTTTCGTTTAATACGGACGGTAAATCTTCGATCCGTTTACTTACTACGACCGCCAATAATAATAACCTTAGTACCCGTATACGTACGTTTTTGTCACGAATCGAGATAGTTTCGAATATAATTTACTTAACGGTCCACACGAAGTACCAAACTTTGTTAATAACCTTCCGAAATGAAATCGTATCGCCCGCCGTACGAATTACCCGAAGATTATTTATTATTATCTAATACCTTTAAACGAGCGATTCTTGTATATATATATAATCTGTATCTCGGAAACGGCTCCAACGATTTTCATGAAATTTAATATGCAGGGGTTTCGAAGGCCATAAATCGATCTAAGTTTCATTTTTAGAAAACGTCGTTTTATCCGTTTTTTCAGGCAATGAAAAACGCATTATGTAATTATATATATATATATTATATTATTATTAGAATACGAAGGTAAATTTCGTCACCATCCACAAGGCGGGAGTAGCTCAGGCGGTAAATCGGGCGGTCCCTGAGCCAGGAAGACCCTTTCTTTTTTTTCTTTTAACATGGTATCGGCAATACACTCACTGGCCCTGAATGCCTGAAGGCAGTACTTCGGACCAGTGAGTCGCCATCGTTTATTGACAAAAATTTAAAAACAACAAAAACGATCATCCTTAAGAGTAGGCAAGCGACGCGAGCTATCCCCACGTTGTTTTACCTCGCCCCCGTACATTGAATCTAATTCACAATAATCTTTAAGAACTACCACTTCTTAACAACGATCACATGAATGGTGCGCGGTGACAGGACAATACCTTGCCACGGGGCAACCATTTACATCTTCCGCGCGAATTAAAAATAAAAAAAGAATACAAACATAATCTTTCTTCCCCTATTTAGCGGCCTAGCCGCCACCTGCTCCTGCGACCACGACGGCGCGACGGAGCTGTCACGCCATTTTCCTGCCTCTGCCGTTCGGCGACTTTCTTCGCCATCATCACCGACTCGGCGAATCGGACGACGGCGTCCCAGTAGACCTGAGACTCGAGCATGCGCTCGACCAGATCGCTCGGGCCGAATCCTTCAATCCGACGGACTAGCGCGTCC
>JAIPRN010001516.1:0-44292 GCA_025469175.1 Geopemphigus sp. TES_GeoC_2020
ATATATATATATATATATATATATATATATATACACAAACATATACATACACAAATATATATATATATATATATAAACGCGCGTAATATTTAGGACATGATAATATCCCGCGACGACTGGCTTTCCCAACGGTTCGCGTGATCAGGCCCGTTACCGATGGACCGCCGAAAGAGAATGTGGGTCATCGGATCGTCCGAGCCCTCTTATGGCCCATCGACAACGGGTATACGGACGGACGACGACGCGCTGGCGCCTCGACCCGTCCGTTGACGTCGTCTCGTACGTGCCCCCTCTACACATTATGAGCCGTAAAACGCGCATAAATGGAACGGCCGACTTGGGAAACCACAACGTTCACTACTTACCGAACGACACTACGGCGCGACTAGGACACGGTTTCGTCGGACCTGGACGATCGTGTTCAATTTATTGTCGTACAATGACGGCGGCGGCGGCGACTATGATGGTCGCTCTCTCTCTCTCTCTCGCTGTACGTATCGATCTAACGCGACGCGTTGACGACAGCGATACAGTCGCGCGCGCGAAACGCAAATGGTCGGCAGCCGGCTGCAGTGGACGTCATCGGCGATACGGCGAACACTCAACGGTAACGAACACCACGGAGCAACAATTATCAGGGAACGCGTACCCAGAACATACACACACGTCTACTACTGTGGACGAACATCCAGTATTCACTGACCTTCGGTCGACGGCAGTGAGAAACAAACTAATGGGCTATTGTCAAAATGAATCGCTCATATGATTGGCTTAAAAATAAACTTTCCACCACAGTGTAGCCAACACGTTTTCCGATCGCTGGCCACACAGTCTTTTTTGCCGCCGCCTCCACCACCATCACGGCGGGATGAAGCCCGTAGTACGACCGTCTTATACACTATTTGTCTACGTCGCGATGTTGTCTCAGGACGGATCCTGTTATAAGCAGTTTTACTTTTTAATTTTTATCCACTCATTCGCCCATACCCCATTGCTCTTTAGTACTGCTGATATACTGACGTTGGTACTTAACATTGTTACCGTTCTACAAAATGCAATCTTTTAATTCAACCCGTTTTCACGAAAAACCCTTTCGTTATGCTATTTAAATAAATATATTTAATTTATATCCACGTGACTTATGAGTGGTATTTATCGATGTTTTTATTATCTATTTAACATTGTTAAATACGAAATTCTCGCAGCAACTAATGTTTGGAAATATAATTTTGTACCTATTACACTTTTACATTAACAACATTAAGTCATTTAAAATCTTAAAATAACGTACTTATAATAGGTACCAAAATTAAATTTAGATAATTATAACGATATAACATATTGAAATACGTTATATAAAATTAGTCTATAAGCTTATACATGATCATAGTGATTTTTGAAATTTTAGAAATGAGAAGTATCGATATATTTCTAAATATATAACTAAAAATTTCGAATTATTCTGAAAACTAGAAGCCATAATTTTTCGCATCTATCCTATGTAGACGTAGGTTTTAATCCCTACTCAAAATTTCAAATTATATACACAATGTGCTTAAAATATGTAGTATATATAATATACATAGCCGCGTATGTATTCAGTATTGTATATATTAGTATTTTATTACTGATTTGAAACAAAACTGGGTATTAATGGTTTTAAAAGTTATAAGATGTTACTTTTTATACATTTTAATTTTAATGTAATATCAACAAGTTATTTACGAATTTTTATTAATTTTGTGTAATATATTTTATAATTTCAATCAAAATTGTTAAATTTGTTCTCATTTTCCTTAACATTTTATTGTAATAATACCATATTCTTTAGATAGATAACAACGTAATACAATAGTTAACAAAAAATGGCAGTAACATAATACTTAACCAATAGCGTATTTTTGTTCAAATGTTTGACTTATTTTTTTTAATAAACCGTAATTTGACAAATTAACATTATTTTTCAATTTTCAAAGCCAACTTTTAATTTAATTATATTTTTTTTTTTAAATAACTTAAGCTAGTTTAAAATTAAAAATAATTTGCCCAGCTGTTTATATAACATGTAACAAAAAAGTTATAAATGCTTCTTATTATTCTAACTGTAAATATATATTATTATTATTCGTTATTGAATTTTCTTTAAAATAAACAAATATCCAAATATTTCAATTAAATTTGATAAATACAAATATATTTTACTTAACAGTTTTTATTTAATTAACAAAAAAATGTGTTGGCTTTCCAAATGCCAAATTATCTACATATTAACTGTAGATAATTGATAAGTTGTTTTCATTTTGTAATAATACTAATTTTATGAAATTAAATATTGATAACTTTTATTAATCATATTATTTATGTAGATTAGAATTATGCTAGCGGTAATTATTTTTAGGTTTGTTTCACTGGTCATTCCTTAGTACCTAGCTGATATTAATTATAATACATACATATACATATAGAATTTTATAATTTATAAATTACAACAAAATACATTACGTACTCACCATTTCATCAAATTTATGATTTTTTTAAACTACAATAATTTTCTAAATTGAATGCTGAAAATCATTAATAGGTCATAGGTGATTACATATTAACATAAAATATCCAAAAATCGTTTAAACTCTAATGTGTATCAAAAGAAAGGTCTAACACAACTTTTTAGTCTAATTACATAAAATGAATGTTGATTTGCATATATAAAATATAGATACATGAAAGATAAATTAATTATAATAATTATCAAGATATTTATTATTTATGAATAAACTTATTTTAATAAATTATTTTTATTTATTTGGAAATAAAATATTATATACAATATCTCAGTACTAAAGATTAGATCTATACAAATATAATTTCTGAGTAAAATTGTTAAATATATGTCTTGTATATTAGTATTTAATATTTAACTGAATAATTTATTTTATGGTTGTAATTTTTAATTGACATAGACTTTAAAAATTAAAATATATATTTATGAATGAAGGTAAAAAGATTTTAAGCATTAATTTAATTAGTGTTTTATTAATTTATTAAATATTCTATAAAATTAAAATAAATACAATACATTATTTTAAAACATAAATAAAAAAAAATTTGTATATAAATATAATTTTTGTATAGAATTTTTAACATATTCGCTACATCCTCACTTGAAATTTTCCAGCTTTAGTAATGTACTTAACACCTTTAAATGGTTTATATTTTTCACCATACATATCAAGGCGATTAACTTTCAATCCAGACAATGCTAATTGATTGATAGTAAATTTCACCTATATGCACAATACATAAACTTATAATCAATTACAATTAAAGTTAGATACAATAAACAATGTACATACATTAATAACAGGATTTGAATCTGTAACAATTGTACTAACTGGCAAACTTATCTAAAATAAAAAATTAATAGGTTTATATAATTTTCAGTAATTTTTGTTAAGACCCTTACAGTTCCTCTAATATTTGGAAGTTTATTAGTTTCTATTCGACCAACTTCCCAAGTCAATACTTTTGAAACTGGATCAAATGAGTGTTTACCCTGGTTAGGGATAAGTGTACAATTTAATACACTTTTTGGCATAGGCACTTCTATTATTACATTTTCAATCTGAAAATTTGTGTCAAATATCTAAATATGAATAATATGTATATTTGCTTAGTCTAATATATTTCCTTACTGTTCTTCCTAAAGTTTGTTTTGGTCCAACAGTAATATCAAGACGACCACTACCAGTAGCAGTTTCTTTTAATGCAAGCATATGCCTAATATAAATTGGAATAGCAACTATTCCTTGTGACCCAATATGATATGACATTAAACGAAAATTACCATCAGGTGGTATAAATGATAAAATTCTTTCAGCCTATCACGAAACAAAAAATAAATAAATTAATTTAATTCTACATTAAATACTGGTTAAAAAAAACTTAGATTACCTCCCATCTTTTAAATCTGACACAAGGGTGGAAGCTCACATCATCAAAAAGTCGGGGATTCATGAATGATAATGAGAGATCTGGCATCCCTGTTAGTTTAATGCTGCAATCAATCTTGAAAAAAGAAATTAAATACATAAAAATTAAATATTGAAAGTAATAACATATATTTATATTTCCATAAAATGATCTATATACATATATATATATTTGCCAAAATAAATATTTATAGAATATTTTTTACTAAAAATAATTCAATATTTTTATAGAAATTGAAACATTTATACATAAATAACATTTCTTAAAAGTATCATGCAATATCCCATGTCTAATTAATTTATATATCTATATTATTGAGATAAATAACAATATTAGAATTTTATAAGTAGAAATTTAATGGAGAAGCCTACAATTTAAAAAAAAATATTGGAGAATACTTTCTTTATGTGTAACATGTCATATATATTGTTAAAAAGGTTTAACATATAAATCTTGCCATACAAGATTATTTTATATTATTATAATATTATTTTATAATTGAATGGGTGCTCTAGTATTATTATCTATCTTAATGTTTAATAATTATATAAATATTTATTTAAAAATAAATATATATTTGTATTAATAATTTAAATAAAGTATACTACTCGTAATATAAATCTTACATATCCTTGTATTTCGGCAAACACAGTAGAACCACCTTTATCAATAATAGCATCTACTTCTTCAATTACATCAAAGTAAGCTTCATTGTTAGTATATTTTACACCTGACCTTCTCCAAGGTACATTGGATAATTGACCACTTGGTAATATTGCACTAACACTAACAAAATGAAAATTAATAAGTAAAAATGACTACAATTTTAAAGTATTAACTAATTATTATATAATTTTAAAGTATTACTTTGATTTCCCTGTGACAGAATTAGCAATTGTACGTAGAATATTAGGAGGTTTAATAAGTTCTTTTAAAATATTTGATTCAGTAGCTAATGGGAATCCATTGTCTAACATTTCATCCAGAAGCTGGTATGTGGTAATAATAAATAAATCAATAATAAATTACTAATTAGAATATAATGAAATTAACTTACTTCATAAACAACAACATAATTATCTTTAACAATATTTTCAGAACATTCTGAAAAGTAATCTTCAAAAGTGTCAACTACTCTGTGTAAAAATTCTATGACAAATAACGGAGGTACTGTAATAAATATAAAAATTATTTACGAATAGATTATTAAGTAAAGAATTATTATTGTTATAAAACAACCTTCCGTCATACAAACAGCAACAAAATAAAGACCACATCGATAAATACTGATTAAATAATGATGTGGTGTAGCTATTACGGGAGAAATATCTTCTGGATTGATAGCTTTCCTATGCTGATCAAAAAAGTAATCACATACTGATCGTGATATGACACTTTTCCAATGTTTTTCTATAAAAACATCGCTGGAAACAAATAATTACAATATTCATATTATTGTGTATTGTTAAATAACAATTAATATATTCACCAAGCAGAATTTATGATAAATAAACTATGAATCATGATTTAAAATATACTATAAAGGTTACGAATCAATAGATACAAGTTATAACTATTAAATGTTATAATTTATGAATTTGATTTAGATGTGATATACTATATTCTTAGTTCAAATCATACAACTTTTACAATTCTAATTTCTAATAACACGTTTATTATAAACATTTTTCAAAACTGATACTACGATACATTTTTCTGAGGCAACCTGTTAACAGAAAACACATTTTAATGTCTGATAAAGAATTATATAAGCGTTATTGAATAAGCGATTTATTATTGATAAGCGATTTTTCCTTGGGTTTTATTTTTAAACTAACGTTTTTTAATTAATTATAATTTAGTATTTATTATTTATATATAAAATAATAATTGGATTAATTTTTGTAAAGTATTTAGTAAAATAATTAATATTGCATATATTTATCCTATAGATTAAATACTTTTAATATCGAAGATGATTATTTTGTTTATTAAAAAATGAAATAATTAATTGTATTAATCTATATTTTCATAATACTAACCTAAATAGGAACCGTATTAATAATAAAATAATAGATATAATATAATGGTTGTTACTTATTTCACTGTGTATTATACAATTATATATCATAAGGATATATAAGCCATTTTACCTATATAGTTAGGGAATATACTCCTAATAATATTAACGAGAATAATATTTTTGTTCCATTTTTTTACACTTGTATACATCGAAATATTTTATTAATATGTATACAATAAATATTAGGGCGAAACATTTTAGTTTATTGCTAGTAATATGGTACCTTTTTAGAATTATTGTAGTTATTTTCAAACTGTGATTGTATTTAAGTATGAAAAATTTTAAAAATTATATTGAATCTATAAATTATGTAATAACAACCAGGTTTTTTATATATGTTGTCATTAATAAAATTTGTAGAATAGAAAAGTATGATAATAGCTTGTATAAAAAAAATATTAAAAATGAGATTTTAATTTTTTTGCTTTGAGTTATAAAATTTTCTAAAATGATTCTATATACTTGAAACGTTTTTTTTAATATAAGTACTTTTTATTTAATTTGTTTGTTAAAATTAGTATTTTTAAAAGATAATGTATTATAGGCTACAGAGTAAATCTTTTTCCATACAAAACATATTTGCCTACTTACCAGTTAAAATCATTGAATGAATTGGATACAGATTTGGATTAAATTAAGGATTTTATGGGAATATCACAATGTGAAAGTTTTTTTTATAAAATTGTCTATTTTTATACGTTTATCCTATCCTTATAATTTATTTACAAAAAACATAAAATAATTTTTCTTGTCTTTTACCTTTTCTCTTTGTAATATAATTATGATAAATAATATAAATACATATATTAAAAAAAAAAATAATAACTTTATATTACAGAATCACAACACTGCACTTTTAGATATTGTTATTATTGATAGAAGAATAAGACTTAAAATTCTTTTATAGTTTAAAATTGTATAATTTACTTACTGTCCTATTATCTATACATAATTTTCAAAGAATGCTTCTGTTGGTCATATGAAATGTTTGCTACAATATTATTATATTGAATATATTATATATTATTATTATGAATATATTTCTTTTTATGTGCAATGCATTTTTTGAGAAATATTAAACCTTATATTAAAGGATTTTAAATCTAAATATATTTTGTTTATTATATATCTACTGTATTAGTTGCCATGGTTCCTAATATGTTTATGTACAAATTGTAAACAAACTAAATAGGTTACTTACCTATAATAGTATAGATTTTTTTATAAAAAGGATTAGTATTAATTATTATTATTTTATGTAATATAATTAGTAAATAATATACACAACTTGTTCGTTACTTATTTTAACATAAAATGGTTATTCCTTTATTTTCATTACAGTTAAGACATAGCATAATACCACGCTTGGTTACAATAGGTAAATATGATGGATCACATTATTGTTTAACAGCAGCAACAAATGAAAATAAGGTTAGTTTGAATTAAAATGTTTAATCATATAAATTGTAGACACACTTTTTCCATTTTCTTTCATTTATTTAGTTTTTAATTTAACCTATGTTACTTAAACATTATTGATATAAGTATCGGGTTATATTATAATTTATACGTTAAAACTATTTATTGTATTTAATGTATAAAAAGGCGATAAATAATTAATATATTATAGTCAATTAAACACAAAAAATTACCGTAATATATAATTTAAATTAAATCTGAGCAAATTTTTAAATATTAAATAATTTTGTTATAGATTTTAATTCATAGCCCGCACAGACCAGAGAAAGATATATCTTATTTGAATATTAATCAAAAAATTACAGCCTTGTTAGCAGGAAAAGCTATTCCAAATGATGAAAAAGATATACTTGTGGTAGGCACTGTCGGTAGTGTATTGGCTTATAATGTGGATTTCAATAGTGATTTATTCTTTAAAGAAGTGAGTGATTTAATTGCAAAAAATTAAATATTAGTTATTAAAATTATGTTTATTACTAAGCTAAATAATTTAAATATTATGTATCGTTAGTATGACCAATATTATATTAAAGTTAATTTTGATCATGCAAACATTTCACTAATAAAAATTAAATTATATAGGTAATGATAAAAAAGCAATAGACTGAATTAAATTATTTTGTTTAAATTAGTAGCAACTAAAATTATATATTTGATATTATAAGAGTCCCATAAGTAACCAAACAAAAGTGATTCTATGTATAATTTAATGTTTTTCTGCAAGGTACGATTACAATTATTAAACGTTTTTAATTATAAAATTTATTTCAGTTTTATATCTGTTATGTATAATATATAGTATAAAACGGTTAAGAATTATTTAATATTAAAACATCAAATTAACCATATACATATAATTATAATTTTTGAGCATTAAATAATGTTAGAAGTATTATTTTGCTAGAATAAAATATATATTTAGCATATAATTGTTAGGTAATAATAATTATTGTATTTATATACATTTATATTAATATCTATTTATATAAATATATATGAACATTAGAAAAATTGCAATGTGGTGAACTCAAATTTAAATTATTCGTTTATTATATTCTTAGATAAATATATTATTTATTACATTGCATTTTGTAGTTAATGACTGGAAAGACGTTCTAAATAAGAATTCCAGAGCCATTCTTTGTACAATTTAGCAGCTATAGCAGGATTGTCATCTTCATAAATGCCTCTACCAACAACTGCAATATCAGCCCCTTTAGTTCCAATAACATCGTTAGGATTTTGATATTTTTGTCCAAGATGATCCTCTGTTAATTTGAAGTTCACCCCAGGTGTAAGTTGAAGTAAAGTAGGTGATTCAATAACATCAATTGATTGGCATACAAGTCCAGCAACTATGTCTTTATATTCTTCTGCTATCTTTATAGTTTCTATAAATATTTATTTATATTGAATTTAAAATACAATGTATCAAATATCCATTAAAATAATTTACCTTTAGTATATTGTTGCGATATTAAATTTTTTTCACAACTTAATTCTGCAATAATAAAGACACCTCTGCTGCCTAAAAAGTCTTTATTTTCATTTATCACTTCTTGAATTCCTTTCAACATTATTCCACCAGAAATACTATGCACTGTTACTAGGTCTGCCCAATTTACTAATTTGTTATACTGTAATTTAACAGTATTACCAATATCTGCCATTTTTCTATATTTATTTAAAATATGATTCAATAGTTACATTAAATATATAATTTACATTTGCGTTACCTATCTTCCATTATAAGAAAGTTGTATTGTTTTGCCAAGGATTTTAATTTGTTAATAGTAATATCTGTAGCATCACTAACTGCATCAATATGAGTTTTTAAAATGCAAATATATGGTGCAACTTTTTCAGAAATCTCTAAAAGTTTATCAGCAGTATCAACATCAACTGCTACACATAAATTACTTTTTTTTTCTATTGCCAGTTTAAAAATCTTTTGAGCTATTTTGGAGGTTGCAGTCAATTCAGCTCGTTCTTTAAACCCTAGTTGTGTTCTTAGTGATTTTTCTATAAAAAAAATAGTTATAACAATAAAAAATTTTGAAATTAACATAGAAAATGACTAGTATAAATAAATATATATATATAAATAGAAGATATTAAATATGTGACATATAATAAACATAAATATATATTGAATAATATAAACTTAATATAGAAAACAAAAATTAAATAAATTATCACCACAATCAGCTTCTTTAATTTGATTATTTGAAATATATTCTATAACTCCTTGAAATTCTTCTTCATTTAATTTTCCTTCTTCTTTTAATATTGTTACAATCTAATTTTTATTTAAAAATATTATATTAACTTTATGATATTATAAGAAATATTTTTTAATTGAAACTCTTAAATCTAAAAATGTTTGTTACTAGTTAGGTGTAAGAGTTAAACATCTTTAATAAATTTTTATTTTATAATTAATTTTAATCTTCAGGAGAAACATAGTATTATGGGAATAGCAAACCCGGGGATCTGAACTGTTTTCTTTCCAAGGTATAAAAAGTTGATCTCAGAATTGTTTTGTGGAAAAAAAAAATATTAAGAAACCAGAAAATAAACCTTAAAATTAGATAAATGGGTAATGATTGGAACTGGAAAATTGAATTAAAATTAGTACATAGAGTGAGTTAATCCAATATGGATGATCTGAATCAATATTTTAAAATATTGGTCTTTAGCCATACATTTTTTTTATTCCAATTGATTCAAAAGATCGATTCACTTTCAAGAAACACATCATTGACAGGTTGTATCTCTAATACATCATAAATATATATGCTTCGATTGCAAAAAGAGAAAACATCAAAGATGTTTTTAATGCAGACCTTGTTACATATTGATACAATACCAGACAGCTGTATCAAAATATTAATTGGAGATTTTAATGTAAAGATGGGCCTATAATTGGATCAGATGGCCTACATGTCAAGTAACGATAATTGAACCAAACTAATTAACTTGAACATAGCAAAGTCTTATCTTGAGTAGTACATTTTTCCAATAGAACAAAATTTATAAGCAAACATGGATAGCTTTTGATAAAATGTCAGATTGATCATATATTATAAAACAGGCATAAAGGATTTATAAGAAATGTCAGAATTTATAGGAGTGCAGATACTAACTTTATTACTTAGTAAAATGAAAAAACTTAAAAACAGACTGTCTACATAGCAGAAAAATGTAAAAAGAATAAGATAAAAAAACACCAATTACAACTTTATCAAAAAGAGATATTGGAAAAATACTTTGAAAGTTGTTAAAACCAACAGATACAGATGGAAGAGATTAAACAGATATGAAATAACATAAAAACAACAGTAGTCAATAGTGCTGAAGATTACTTAGGATAATTAAAAAAAAAGAATTGGTTTAATGAAATATGTAAAGCAATGAAAAAAATGAATGACGTGACAAAAAGCTATCAAAGATCCTAGTTACTTAAATACATAACTTACCCTAGATAGGAAAACTTTAAGAAATATATTTGAGGCTTGATGTAAATAATATAAACTTAATAAAATACGAAAAGTTACATAATTTAGTTGTACAGCCTATATGGAAAATCTAATATTCTCATTAATGAAATGTATAAATAATTAAAATAGTTAGGACATGTATGAGAATAAATAGAAATGGTATTGAAGAATATTATGACAGAATAAATAAATAAAAGACAATTATTAAGTGGACCTAAAGACCAGATGGAATCACTATAGAAACTTATTAATAATAAAAAACAGTATTGATTAGGAAAAGGTAGAGAAGTGTACTAGTGGCAATGCAGGTCCTTAATGGACTGTTAAGGTGTTAAAGAAAAATTTACTTGAGTGATGTTGAATAGACTTTTAATGTTTAATCCTCTTTTATTTAAACGTTCTATGCCACCTTGTTGTCTATCTACTAAAACAATAACATTTGCCACCTTTAAATTGCTTTTTTCTAAATCCTAAAAAAAAAAATCAAATTATATACATATATATGTATATATATATATATTTAAAATTAAATTTTATGGTCATAATTACTTACAACTACAGTCTCTAAAATACTTCCACCGCTTGTAATGACATCTTCAATGACAATAACATTATCACCAAAAGAATATTCGCCATCAATTAGTTTTTTTGTGCCATAAGTTTTTTGTTCTTTTCTCCTTATTAGCATTGGTAAATTAGTATTTATAGATACTAAAGTTGCTATAGGTAAAGCTGTATAAGGTACACCACATAATCGTACTTTATCTTTACATATGGCATCATCTTCAAGAATAGTTAACGAAACTAATTCGCAAATTTGTTTCTATAAACATTTTTTTTTTAAATTATCTTCAAATATTAAAAATAAATTAGTATCACTGACCAGTATTTTTGGGTACGACACAATCACTCTAATATCCAAATAATATTTCGATAATTCCCCAGATTTTAATTGAAATGTGCCAAACTTCAATGCCTTTATTTCATAAAGATTAACAATAAGAGAACGTTGATTAATTGCCATGTTGGAAGTTCAAATATCGAAACACGTGTTACACAATTGCACTAAACAGTGAACGCAGGTACTAATTAAAAATTTAAACAGTGCAAATAAGAAATTTGAACAGAAAAAATTTTCACGTTTGTCTTAGCCTAGGACGAAAAACGTTTATAACTTAATATTCATTTAGTTAATTTATTAACATTCAGGTACTACTGGAATGAATACACTCAACAGGTATATTACAGATATATCCATTACACATAATATGGTCCCCTATTATATTCAAATCAAGAGGCTTCTACATTTTATAATATATTCGTCACGTGATTGTTATCTAAAATGATGGTTTTCGGTTTTATTATCACTCTTTTAATCATATGTATTTATTTCTATGATCTTTGTCAATAAATTATGGTATATTAAAAATTTGCCTAGTGATGGCAATTAAGCTGAATGCAAAAACAGCAGACATCCCGCCCAATCATTTATGACTATTTATTGGTTTTCTTTTTATGAATTTATTTTAAATTTCAAATTATCGTCTTTACTTTAAGTCAAACATTTTTTAAAAGGCAAATTTCCACCAGTCTCTTCTAAGAATAATTTTATTAATGTGACTTTGAACCGATTTATTGATAAAAAGTGTTTAAATTAAAATGTTTATCTAAATTTAATTTAAATTAATTTATCCTAATTTAGAACCTAAGCTTCGTCACTGGGGACAATGAGTGTTAAAATATCTCCCCTTGTTAAAAAGTGCTTGATCAAAAATAAATCTATTTATCTTTTTCGTTGCGGACTGCGATTCTTTGTGTTATTAAAATAGACATGATTTATCCTTTTTTTTATTATTTTTGTTAATGATGTTGAGGGAATATGAAAAATATACGTGATTGAAAAAAATATTCCGTGTAAGCCTAATGTCCCTGTATTTAGAATATACATAGAATATAACATGTGTATTATGAAGATCTTAATTTTTATAAATTTTATAATACTTAGGAGTAACGAAAATAAAATGTCCAATTTTATCTTTATACGTTATTATTATTATTATTTCAATAAAAGTTACTAGGTGGGTACTTAATTATTAAAAAATTAAAATCACGTTTAATCGATTTCGGGTTTTTTTAGGAGAGAAAGGGAAAAAGGGTGATGTATCATTTTAGTATTTTAGTATCTTTGACGTCGTGGAAATTGTATTTTAAACTTTTTGTCGTATATAAAAAAAATTATGGTGCAGGCCCCAAAAACAGAATAAATTGTTTATCTATAAATTGCTGTCCAACGTTCATGATACAGCGATATACATATCTTATATATATATGTAGATGCGAAAAATGGCGATTCATTTACTAATTTCACTCAACACGTTGTCCAAAAAATTATCATTTTCAATACAATTTATAAGCGCGATAATTTTCTAATTTCTTATATTATTTCGACTTCTTAGTATATTCATATTTTTATATATTTCAGACACTTTGTTTAATTAAACTAAGTTCAGTTCAGAATCGTTGTATTCAAATTCGTTAGTTTAAAATTAAAAATAGTTGTACATATTGACTAGTGTGGAGTATTTTTCAGGCTAGAGCGGTTATCCCGCCTTTTACTTATGATTTTCAGATACCTGATGGAGTTGCAGCAATCGCTATCGGAAAACTTGGTTCTATGAAAGATCCAGTAATTATTGTTGGTGGTAATTGTTCAATTCAAGCATTTGATCACAAAGGTAATGAGATCTTATGGACAGTGACTGGTGACAATGTCAGATCTATTATAGTTGTGGATATAGATTTAGATGGATTTAATGAAGTAAATATAATTACTCGGTTATATTTTGTATTATTTATCAGCTTAGTTGCAATAACTATGAAAAATACTTAAACATAATGCATAACAGATAATCAACAAAAGTTATATTTATGCCATGAACCTTAAAAACTCTGAAGTTCTGTCAGTATTTTTAATATTTTATGCTCATTCCGCGTTCAATTCTATTATTAGTTATTTTACACATATTGAATTATCATTTACACATTATAACGTATATCGGTCAGATACTTTTTTTAAATGTGTTTTATTATATTTTAGTTACTTGTTGGTTCCGATGATTACGAAATTAGGGAATTTAAAGACGATATAATTGTAAATGAAATATCCGAAACATCGTCGATTTGTTTGTTAAATAGTTTTTCTGTTGGACGATTTGCATATGCTTTAGATAATGGAACTGTCGGTGTATATGATAAATTTCGGAGAGTATGGAGGGTTAAGGTAAAATATAAAACTAATATATTTTTTTTAATATAATATTATATGCATTATAAGTATTGTATACATATATAGTAGATTTATTATTATATTACAAAATACGGATTAAATGTTTATTACATAATATGTAATATTTTATTATTGTTAAAATAAATAGATCATCGATTTAACTTAGTATTAATTAAAATTTATTTAAATTGTTTAATAATTTCATATTTTATAAAATTGTGTACAATTATTTTTAGTCAAAAAGTTCGGTGAATTTCATAGAAAAATATGATTTAGACGGAGATGGAAAAGAAGAATTAATTACTGGATGGTCAAATGGAAAGATAGATGCACGTAACTCTATGACTGGAGAAGTAATTTTTAGAGATATGTTATCTACTAGTGTAGCTGGCATTGTTATTGGAGATTACAAAAGAGTCGGAAAATGTCAAATGATTGTGGTTTCGATTACTGGAGAGGGTATAATAATAATTATTTTTTAACTATATTGAAAAAAATCAGTGCCGTAATTACGAATTTTGGAGCTTTGATACAAATTAAATTTTGGTGCTCTTATTTGAAATAGTAATGCAATTCAATTATAAAAATTAAAAAAAAATGAACTACAGATCCTGTAGATGTTGGTTATAATAGATACTTGAACAGGCAATAGAGTTTTATAATTATAAATTTAAAAGTAATAATAAATAACGCATTCGGTAGGTTACACTAAATTTATAAATTTTAAATACAAAAATATGCCAATTGTATAAGTTTTAATAAAATTAATTCGTCATAGAATAAATAATTAAAAAAATGTATGACCATCGATTATTAAATATATTTAAAGTAATAACGTAATATAATAATATAGTGTAATAACATTTGTATTCAATTTCCAATATTTAAAGTTAAAATGTACTTTTATCATTCCGCCAAGTATAACAGTGAATTTAAATAATATGTCACTAAAATAAAAACAAATTTTCAGTTAGAGGATATGATAATTCAAGTTTAAAAGTAGAATCTGGTATTCAGACTAATGTTATTCATGATCTCTTACAAAAGAGACAGATACTGATGGCAGAATTAAGTAATTACACAAAGGCTTCCAATGAAGGTCAAGGTATTCCAGTAAGATAGAACTTTTGTACTTAAAAATTGGATGAGTATTTAACAATGTTTCCTCATTTAGGGAGACACGCGGCTCATTACCGAAATATCAGTTTTAGACGAAACTATTGTGTGTATTTTTTTTAAATCGTATTAATTATTATTAATATTATTATTGTATTAATTATTATTAAATCAGACACGTAGTAAGGCTTACACAATAGAAGTGGCCAATTATATCCAACATTTATATTTATTGTCCAATATTTATATGACTTCACCTTTTTAAAAATATTTAATACCAGTACATAAATTATGTATATAAGTAGGTAATTAATTATATCAAAATACATTTTTTCAAATTTGATATTTTTGATTTTAAGTGCATAGTGTAATAAAAGTATCTTCATTATAATACTATAATGTTAGGTTTTAAAAATTAATTGAGATTTAATCACAATACTTGACAATTTGAGTAGATTTTAAAATATAGCGAGTTGATCAGTAACATGTTTGAATGAATGGCTAGGACACTACTTAACTACGTGTCTGATAATATTAGTCTTAATCATAATTCAATTATTAAACTGATATTTGTGTATGTAGGAACCATGTGTATTACTAACGTTGTCAACTAACAATTCAATGATTATCCGAGCAGTCACTGTATTTTCCGAAGGTATTTTTGATGATGAAACACATGTTGTGCATCCTAAAAGGGATAGTGTATCGTCTGCACTAAAAGTTTCCTTATTTCCTCCAAAAGATATATTATTAGACATTCATATTCGAGTAAGTTTACTGTACATAACACATAAAATAATTCTTCGTCTATACGAATTTTCCTTTAATTTCTCTAGGTCTTGATTTTTGAACAATCCGTTCTCTTTTCTTATGTCATCCTATGCTATCCAGATCTTCTATAACATCCAGCTGTAACGTTTCTTCCTCATCAGATCATAACTTCTCACTATTCCAGCTATATAATCCTTATTTCTCTTCACCACGTGTCCAAACCATTGTGTCGTTTATCCTCTTCTAAAACTAAAATGACTCGTTAATTCAACTTATTCCTGTATGTCTCGGTCGTGTTTTTTTCTCTACGTTTTTATTTTATCGTAAATCGACCTACATATCGTTCTCATATTTTATTTTCAAACGTACTTAATCTTCTTTTCGTAATACTAGTAGTTTTGTGCATACGTAGGTTAAGTACGTTTATTATATTATATGTTAAGAGAAAATTAAAAAGTGCCTGAACACATTGGGATTTTCGATTTAACAAATTTCAAGATTAACATTAATCCATTATAATTTACAATATTATATTAAATTTAGCTCATTTATGTTATATTTGGTGTCTACGTGATTACATACATATGTTAGTATGTTACTTATTATATTTAAATATATAATATACACGAAATATTATAATTTATATGTTAAATTTAATATTTAAATAAATATAAAATAAATATATTAAATTTATATATCTTATACATAATAACGAATATTATTATTTAAAAAAATGTAATAATTATATTTTAAAACCAAGAAATATTTTAAAATATGATTGTATATAGGCTTTTGTAGGTTCAAGTGTGGATAATGACCAATTTCACGTATTTGAACTTACACGACAATTACCAAAATTTTCAATGTATTCATTAGTTCAATATCCAGAAATTGAAGATGTTCCCATAAGTTATGTTAAATTTCATTTAGTTGAAAGAGTTCAAAGAGTAAGAATATATTTTCAGTTCTTTGTATATATATACTTTATGTTTTAATAATTATTTCTTTAAGCTGGATTTATGGTTAAGTCAAAATTTTATTGTACCTAAACAAACTCCAGTAAAAACTGATGGTCAAGAATTTTGGAAAATAGCAATAAAGTCACTGAAAGATTCTTCACGTACATGTGTAACATTTGAAAATGAGATGATATGTATATATTCCGTAAACATAAATCTCACAGCTGATATTGTTCAGTCATTAGCTTCATATCTTAATCTTGATCAAATCGAAGTGAGTTAGAAAATTATTATTATTTAAATCGCGGTATGTGTCATTTAATAATATTTATATTGATTATTTTTAAATAGTCATTAGCAGAATTTCCTGAAGTTCTTGATGATTTATGGGAAGATATACAAACCGTGAAGACTCTTCAGCAAAACTCAGTTAAATTAAACGCTTCAATAGCCGATAGTTCTGCTTTATTAAAAAACCTCGTTGTACAGGCAGAGGACTTTCGGCTTTTAGATGATATGTAAATAAAGTTCAATTTACCTCGCTTTTTAATGCTACCAATATTTATTATAACAATTTTTTTTATTTAGGTCAAATATGAAAAAATGTTTGAAGGATATCTATCATATCGATAAACAAATGATACAAAATCATCAAGTTACATGTGAAAATCACGAACAATTGTTAATAACATTGAAAAAAATTAATACAATCATTCAGAATGCTTCTCGACTTAGAAGTATGCGTAATATATTAATTACATAGGGGCGTAACACTTTCCCCACCTCCTCTTTGAATTTTATCGAAAAGAAATGTAATACTTCTACTTTGTAATATATTAATAGTCCAAACCTCTTTTTAAGTATAAAACAACGCCAAAATTAAACATTTTAATTTGGTTTATCGTCTGTCGAATATAAAATAATTTGTGATTTATTTTTACAAAGGATTATACGAGGTCTATTTTAATAGTTTTTCTAAGTTGGTAAGTGTTTTTCCTCAAGGAAGAAGTAACAAACGCACACACACACAAATATATATATAAAGTTAAATATAAGAATGAAAAACGTTTAAAAAACTTAAAATTTTTGTTATTGAAATAGAATAAATTAAATACATAATTTAAAAAAAAAAATTTCTCGTGATAAATATACAACAAATAATAATGATAAGTATTTTGTTTTGTGATTAATTTTTTAAAATTAATCATCAGATTGTTAACGATTACTTTATTTAAAATTACTTAGATGTATTTTAGCTTCTAAATAAGTTTTTTTTTTGAACTCTTAATTACTTTTATACAATTTGTATGATTTAGGCAAATATCTTTCAATTATTCGAATTTAAAATTTGTGATAAGTTTATTTGTTTTTAATCATTTAAATACTTATTTTCTCGATAAAATATTTATTTAGTATATTTTATTAAAGTTCTTAAATAGTGGAAAATAATATGTAAAAACGAAAAACGAATACAATTCTCAACAGTTTTTTAAAATGTTTAATATAAACGATGTATAAAAATAACATTTTTTAAATTCGAAATATATCAAATATTGTTAAAATAACTAAAACCAAAATCTTATCCATCCTTGGTTAAAAGTAAAATATTATAAATTGTATATAATACAGTGGATCCTCGGTAATTCGGCCTCTGTCTAATCCGGCACCTCCTGTAATCCTACATGCCTATTATTGTTGATTGTACATAAAATTAATATGATTTGTAATTTAAACAAGTACTGATTTAAAAAATTCCTGTTTATAGGGGGTCTTAGGCAGTACTCTATAATCCTACAAATTCGATGGTCCGACACCACCTTGCAAAATGTTTGTCGGATTACCAGGGTCCACTATAATATATTATAATTCTTTAATGTATTTTTTTGTATTTGTTTTAGTAAACAACAATAAAACTGACACGATAACCACTTATCGACAAGCGGTGGCTTCGGAAAATATGACAGTTTTAAAAAAATTAATAGAATCTGGAAATAAATAGGGGCTATCTAATATAATTTAAATCTAAAAGAGATTTAACTACAATTTTTTTGAAAATATTTACTTGCGTAAAAATAAATCATTTTTATAATTGTAAAGAAAAACGAATTATTAATAATTATACGAAAATAGCCATATTGAAAATATTTATATAAAATAAATCATTCGCTAAACTATTATTAAGATTAAGGTTATAAAAATGTATTTTTTGTTCCCGCTGTTATATTTCAATTACAAAATCCGACGCGGATATAAAATTGAAAAATACAATACTGTAGTGACTCTATTGTCATACGAGGGTAAAATAAAATAAAAATTAATTATAACGTTACAAACTGCGAAAATAAAGTTTATTAAAAAAAGTACCAAATTAATTATATTAGTGTCCGCCATTCTTGGAACTAATTGACCAAATAACAATAATCACTGCATAAACTAACGACATATACAACGAAATTGTGAGGCCAACTGACCATTGAGTAGCCTACGACGACTTGGAGATTACCCACATTATTGTTATTAAATTATTATTACTACAATACATTTTACAATATTTATGTGTAACAATTTTATTAAACTCCTTAAATTTCTTTAAAAATTATATTATTATTTGTATTAATAATGTATATCAATGATCAAGTAAATTTATTTAAACTATAATGTATTTAAACGTAATCAAATATCGAAAATCTTGTACCTGGTTAGTATTTGTATAGTTATTATTACTAGGGCTAGGAATTTATAACGTTTCAATTTTTTTATAGTACTCTAGCACATAGGATATTGAAAACAAAATTTGAGTCATATATCACAGAGTTCAAGTATAAAATTATAATTTGCATTTTTTTAGTATTTTTTACGAATTAAAATAAATGAATACAATTTTAATACTTTTGTATCAGCTCATTAGCATTTATACTCATTTTTTATCAATTATACGCGCGCTTGATATTTTTAATGTTGATTTAAAAATATTCTTAATAAATGAATAAAATTTAAATAATTTATGTTTATATCTTTTTTTTAAGCAATAAATTTACAACTAATACAACGTATGTTTAATAATATAATAATAGCTATCGATAACATTTAAATTATCTCCTTATTTAATTAAGTTATAATAACCATAATTATTTTTGTTGAATTCCGTGTATACTAGCGAAATACTGACGAACAATATTTCTTGAAATAAATGTTTTATTACCGTAAATTGTAAAATAACGACGTAGTCGTTATTATTCTATTCCATTGTATGATACGATATACGATGTTGTTGTTCACAATTATGTAGTAAAATTTTTTACAGGTAAATGTTTACATTTTCGAATAATTTATTAGAAATTTTACGTTTCAAATCTATTGTTTAGTAGCATTATCGATAAATGTTTAATATATTTTTAGCGCAATATTTTCCTAGGCATAGTTATTATTGCAAATAACAGTTTCAATATAAACGTAATGAAAAAAAAATTTTAAAAAAATATCAAAGAAACATTTATTAAGTACTTACATTGTATTCAATAAGTAACGATGACTGATAGTTTATATATATAAGTATAAATTAAGTGTACGCTAATTTATATTAAAATTTACAACTAAATTTAATGTTATAACGTACGTTAATGTTAAACTTTTTTTTATAAAATTGATTCGCATTTGTACTTTTTGATTATAATTCTGTGTGCGGGGAAGGGAATTTTTTCTGTATAGCTAGATATAGGGTGTGAAACGAATATAATGCCATTGCCACGATCAAAATGAAACTAGTTACAAATACAGCGGACATTACGGTGTCGCTGATTAGATTCTTTTTCTTCCCATTCTTTTGAAAGGCAGAGCTACAACCTTCTCCGGATTGCTCTTTAAGACGAATTAATTCCCGCATCATTTTAATTTGTTCTATTTTTTCCTCTGCACCTGTATCAACATAATGAACACGCATTTAAAACATTAGGTAACAAAATCGACATAGTTATGATTCGAGATTTTTATTGGTATTTTCTACTTTATCGACGAAAATATTGAATATTTATGGACATTTTTAAAAAAATAAACGAGTAAAATAAAAATAAACGGAAGATATTTTAACGAGTGTAAATTTCTTTGTCAGTAAATGAAATGATAAAAACATCTAAATTACGTTATATTATAAAAATTATATGATATAAAAACATGGAACAACATTAGGTATAAGTACATTGTAAAATATTATTACAAAGAAATTTAGATGACCACGTCCGTGAAAAATCAAAATATTTGTATTTTATCAACACATATTTAGTTTGAAAAATACATAACGTTTCGGTAATAAGTTTTTGCACACCGCTTATGTTACGCGTCTCACAAATTCAACATGTTCGGAAATAAGTTTTTTAAAATATTAATTCATCAACATCGTCGATAAATATAATTTGACATTTACAAACATTTCGAAACAAGCGCGGTAAATTGAATTCGAACCTACAGAAATATGTAAATTGTATAAATTCATAGCTCTATTTAACACAAGTTCATATTTTCAAAAACAAATTGACCTTACTAAATTAATCACATTCGTTTAAGCTGTGTAATAGTATTTGCAAAACCTCCCGTATGTGTCTTTATACAGCCTACAATTCAGTGGCGTACAAACAGGGGGGAGATAAAACCTGCTAGAAAATTTTTAGGAAAAATTAATTTTTTACTATACGTATATTTTTAGTCAACAATAACGAAAAACTAAAATAATTTAAACTTCAATACACGTTATAATATAATGTGTTTGTTAAAAATGAGTTATTAAAGTTTATAATGTTTCTTGTTTGTTAGGATCATTCGATTTATTTATTTAAAAATCAACCCCTCCCGAAATTCAGGTCTAAGTACGCCACTGTTACAATTAATAAAAATTCGTTTTATAAGAATAAAATACGTTATAGATATTCTAAATAGTATTACAGTAATTCATGTACGTAAATATTATTAAATATATTCAAATTTTCGTACAGAATATAGTAATACTCATTGAATCATAAATGGCGAGAGGCATAACAAAAGGAACTCGTAACGTTGACATTATATTTTCCGGAATATTTTAATCGCCTTCCTCGGTGTATTAAAATCGTTTTCATTTCGAATAATTTATTCGTATGAACCAACACGATGTTAAACAAATGCGTTTTTCAGCTAACTTACTCATTCCGTCGATGTCTAAAGACGTTGTTGTTCTTGACATTTGGTCACACTAAAAACAAATAACAAATTAATACACTTCGTTACAGTTATTTTGGCTGGACCGTACGACACAAAAAGTTTATTCGCTGTATGGCATATCCCTCTTATTGATCTTCATTCAGGGTTACCATAGTTACATTAAGGATGCTGAAAAGATATATTAGGGCACACTGCGCATGCTGGAATTCCGCGTGATTATGACGAAACATGTTCGTAATATTTTATTCTCCCTTGAATAGGCGAAAGCGTGAACGGGAAGTAATTTCGGACAAACGATATATATATATATATAAACTATTTTTGAAAATAATTTGATCGTGGTATTTGACGAAGATTTATAACGTCTATGTAATTATATCGTTAGTAATTTTTTTATTTTCACGTCACGTCACGAACAAACGAAAAGTCGTAATTGCCGAGAAAATTTGTCTTATCGCTGTGCGTTACAATAACGCAAACTGCTTAAAAACATCGTCAAAACATTTTAGATAATTTTTCTTTTTAAATACTACTATCAACGACTGTCGATAATATCTAATAAATTTGTTTATTTCTTCTTAGTTTTTCTCTATTTTTCACTTATTTTATAATATACGATTCGTTAACCATTATATTCTAAAAAATCATCTTCATTTCTCTATTCATGTTCTAATCTTCTGAATTAAATTCATTATTAATTTATTTTATTATGAAATACTTCGTTATTATATTTCGTTGACATTTTGTTTTATTAAAATTATTATTTAGTTTATATTTTTCATCAATACCATTATAGTTAAATTGTTAATTAAGTTATATTTCTAATCGTTAATTGGTATACTTTAATAGTTTTTCTCTAATAAAAAAAATTATTTTAATCGAACAATTAAAATCTAGTTAAAAGTACGACTAAATGTCATGACCATAAAATAACTCAAAAATTAATTTTCAAATAAACAATAAGTTTTTTTAACCACATAAAAAAATTTATCATGTACTTTAAATAAGATACTTTTAAATAGGTAGGTACTATACCTATAAGTAGATATTTTTAATGAAAATATTCGTGTAACTTATTTATAGTGAAATGACAAAAATTTTATTACTTCTTAAGAAAATAATCTTAAATAATTTATTATACCTATCTTATATTAAAATTTAGTTTCTTTAATGCAATTTGAGCGTTTGTAAATATTTTCCGTGCAAAATGTTTTGATAAAAATGTAATATGTATTATGTGTCATTCTCAGTATAATATGTAACTAAACGTATACTTTTCAAGTACCCATATGATCTTTTAGAGACTTGTTTCGTATTTACTTAATTTATTATAATTAAAACTTCGCAATTTCAGGACTTAGGTACCTATTATCTGTTATAATACGTATTTTTAGATAAAAAACAAGCTTTCATAAACCTATTTGGTCAAATTGGTTCATATTTATTTTATGAAAATTAATAGGGAAAAATCCAAGCACCAAATTTGATTTGAATATTTGGCCTGAAACGTTTTTTTTTTTTTTTTTTACGCGCTATCGGCAATACCCTTACTGGCCCGGAAAGCCTGAAGGCAGTACTTCGGACCTGGCCTGAAACGTTTAATTTATATTATTTCAAGTTATGCGATACGGAAACCTATTGCTAAAATGGGAAAACGATTTTGTAGTTTTTATCATAACGGAAGGTTAGCTCACGGTTCACATATTAGAATTAATAAAACTACACGTAAAATTTGTAAAAGTATGGTTTATAATTTTTCAATTTTTCAATTTGAACATTTTGTAAGTTTGACATTCGCGTCAACATTTATTGGTTCAATTAGGTTTAGATTACTTATTTTGTATGGTTAAATCTAATACTAGAGGCTGCAATTTTTTTTTCGTTACGAAAATAAATGGTTATCATTCAATTAACATTATCAGATTATCTTATCAATAATTTCACTAGTAAACGAATGAACTAGTAAAATATAAAATTAAAAACTTTTTATTTTATTTCTTAACTAAAAGTATGTTGTTTGTTGATGATTTCACGCAATTAATTGTGAAGGAGAATCGCTAAATGATTTTTATTACGTAATTAAATTAATTTTATCGTTAATTCATGCGCTTAATAATATATAATAATGATTTGTCTTCAAATATTGTTATTTCTAACTGTTTGCACATTAATTTATGGTAAGTGTATATTATTTTGTATAACTATTAATTATTTAATAAAACATAATCTAATATGTTATACGACAGGTGAATTTGAAGAGAATGTTCACATTGATGACAGTAAATTTGGACCATTAGAACCGCCAAATTCTCCAAAAAATGCTTCATCTTTATCGCAAGTTACTGACTTCACTGATATTCTTGCGATTAGTAACGCCATTAAAAGTTTTCAGGTAAAATGGTTTTCATTTTGTATAGTTATGAATATAATTAATGTTAAAATAATGAATGTTTAGAAAAAATTGGAAAAAGAACATAACTATTTGCCGACTATGCAAGCATATTTAACTACAAGTACTGCTAGTAATGGTGGTAAAGATTTTAAATTAAGCACATTTTTATCATCAGTACTATATGCTGAACTTGTTACTGATAATACAAATACTAGTCAATCATCTATTAACGAACCTTTGGCAAATGTTACAAGTGCTAACAGTTCAAGAATTGTAAATTGTACTAATTTTATACCTACAAATCAGACTGATATTTCAGTTGAGGCAAGTTATTTTGATGTTATTAAAAAAATTGTAATATAAAAATTATGTTACATTTTATTTTATTTGGTAGTATTGAACTATAAATTATTATTTTTCATCATAAATAGACTCTAAATGTCTTAGATTTTGTAAAATAGGTGTTCGCTATTTAAATTTTAAAAATCTTTAAATATTGTATTCTAGTAAGACCTATTTTCATCTATTGTTTTGTTGTTTGACAACAATATTTAGTTACTGACTTAACAACGAAAACAAATTTTTTAATTTTGTAGTTTATATTTATAAAATTGAATATCTTTATATTATTATAACCTTGTTTCTACTAGATTGGGATTATTCTCTTTAGTAAATCAGTAACAGGTAGAAAATATTTCAATTTGTAATGAACTCAGTGGTTAGATAAATTTTACTACCTTCTTTAAATTAAATTTTTGTATTTTTCATATGTAATCTTTAGTTTCTTGTGTATAATTTAGAACAGAAATTTATTTTAGCTTTATGTATTCTATTTATTTTATTTTTCGCTTTACATAATTTGTATAAATTTAACATTTCAATATTTTAATGATATAATTCAAATTGTTTTTTTTAGATTGTTAATTCAACACGACTTGGTTATGTTTTAAGATCTGATCCTGAAGTAACTAATCGTCGTATGCCTGGTATTTGTTCATTAGTGTTATTTTATGCTAGATCTTGTCAATTTAGCACTTTAGCTGCACCTCATTTTAATGTACTTCCAAGAATATTTCCTCAAATTAAAATGGTAGCTTTTAACGCTATATCTGAGCAAAGGTAAAAACAGTTTAATACAGTTATAAAATGAACATTTGATCAATTAGAAATATGATGTTTATGTAAATTTGTAATTTAATTAGATTTAACACAATGTATGGTATAACTGGAGTACCATCATTAGTTCTATTTCATAATGGTAAACCTATAGCCAAATATAATGGTTCAGATTATACACTTTATGAATTTACCAAGTTTGTCATTAGACATACAGGTACGTATAATTATGTTTCTAAATTAAATTTTACTTACTAAATTAAATTTTACTATGAATGTATACTAAATAGTGAGTTTCTGTCCCTTATAGTACATTTCATAAAAATTATAATTTTGTCGTGTATTTATTTAAGTTTTAGTTTAGTTACATAGTAATATGGTACGATAATTAGGTAGATCGGTAAATAAACATTTTATTTTATAGATTAGGACTCGAAAACATTTACAATTTGAATTTAATCATATAGGGGTTATATCTTTAAATTTTTATTAAAATCAGCACTATAAAAATATTAATAAAACCAAATTTTTTTTGCATATAATATTTATTTATATATTAAAAAAATGATTTTTAATATTTAGCAGTATTCGTTTATTATATTTAAACAAAATATTATTTATTAAAAAAATAATAAAATAAAATAAAAAATAATAAACTATAATTTATTTCAAAATTAAAAAAAATGTAATAAAATTTTTTGTTTAATTAGTTAATATTAGTTTCAAATTTTGTAAGAATAGTATATATTTAAAAGTTTAGTATTCAAGTACTTATTATATTAATTTTTTTATACCCTAGTATAAAAAATGTCTGTTCACAGATTAATAATACTAATAAAATATGTAGTTCTTTTTTAAGGTAAATTATTTAATTTTCTTAAACCCCAATATTGCATTATAGAAAGCATGTAATAAAATTAGGATCAAGTAGAAGTTTCATAAAAAGCATTTTTAAGAAAGTCATTGATTCAAAATTTTTTGAAGCTTGTAAACTAAAAATTAATTAATCATTTCAAAAGCATGTCATAAAATTAAAAGTTTACATTAACTACAAATAAATACATGATCTAGTAATTCAACTTATATTGAAGTTTCACTTATTTAAGATCTGTGGTATTTATAATTTATAGTTTTAAATAGTCTACCTATATCTGTATTTCATTATATTAATATAAAATTTATTTGACTTATGGCATTTCTGAAATGACTGTTTCAAATGTAAATTACTTTTAAATTAAAATTAATTATATTTGTATTTTGAGTAAAAGTTTTTATTCTTATCAGCTTAGCTCAATTTTTAATTTGTTGTTTTTTAAAAAAAATGTTTGATTGAAATTTGAATGTAAATCATACAAATTTAACAATTTTAATGTGATAAATTACAAATCTTGGCATGTTCTTGGTTATTAATATCTGTTATATATGATTTTTGTTAAAAAATTTTGTTAGTTTAAGTTAGCGTATTCTTTTATATTTTATTTAGATTTAAAAAATATCTCAAAGTTTACAATTAATTTGTTGCTTAGGAATTCAATTATTAAATAAAACAATTGTTATTATATATGTTATAATACATTGCATGCATTATAATGTCTATTATATTTTTTTATTATTTTATATTTACCCTAAAAATTGTTAAATGAATTAATAATTATTTTTTGTTTTTACAATATTATAAATAATCATTGTAATTTTTAATCTTTAGGATTATTTTGATTTCTAAAATATAATAATGTAACTCAAATCTATTACTAATTACTTAGAAATTAATCTAATTCCTAATTCAAAAAATTGTCTTAAAAAGTGTTATCAATTATTTGACTTGTTAATATGGCAATTAAATAATCTATTTACATTAGAAAAATGTATTTCACAAAATATTTAATATAATATTAAAAATTTATATATATATATATCGATTTTAGTAAAAGCGAAATGAATTAAATTTATAATAATTTATTAATTCTAACATTTTTTTTATATTGTTTTTTGTAGATCTCATTCCCAATGAAAAAGTAGAAATCTCTGTAACAGATTTTGTAAAACCAGTTCCAGGATTTGGGAATCGTGATTATGACTATTCTCTTTGGTTAGCATGGCTCGTAATTATATTCTGGATGTTAGTTTATGTTAGAACTATGAATTTTTGGAGAAAAGTTGTGGAAGATATTAAGAACATTTGGCGTGAATCTGAAGCACAGCATGAACATACTGATTGAATCAATATAAATATTTCCTATGTTATATTATTTAAACTTCTTTTTCATTATTTGTTAATAATTTTAAGTAACTTAGAATTAAAATGGTTTTTTTTTCTTAAAAGTGTTTTTCTTAGTTTGGGAACCATTTGACCTGGGTATTTATAAAACAGATTAAAAATAGATAATAATTTATGGGGTATAGACAGCCATACTATAGACTGCACGTTTTTATATAACAGTATTAGCATAAAATATGGAGGTGTGTAATGAATTGGGTATTAAAAATCAATTTCTGAATTGTGCAATTTGTGGTGTAGCTGCAAATAATAAATGTGCAGCGTGTTCGTTGGTTGTATACTGTTCTAAAAAACATCAAAAAGCTCATTGGAAAAAACATAAAAATGAATGTACACCTTATGAAGTAATTAAAAAATTATTATTAATATTATCTGTTTAAATTTATATAAAATATATATTCATTATGTTTCAGTTACAAACAGATTGTAAATTTGGTCGTTATTTGGTAGCGAAACGTACTATTAATCTATGTGATATAATAATCCAAGAAGAACCATTAATTTTAGGTCCTAAGTTTTCAAATTCAGATCCTGTATGTGTTAAATGTTTACAGGGTTTAAAGAGATCACCATGCACAGTTGAATCTTTGTGTGAAAAATGTTTATGGCCTGTTTGTGGCACTGAATGTGTAACTTTAATTGATTCCAATAGTCATGATGAAGAATGCAAAATATTGGTTAATGGAGCGGATAAAATTGCTAAGACAAATTATTATTTGTATGATGCGTTAACTCCTTTAAAATGTATTTTGTTGCAATTGATAGACAAAAACAAATGGAACCAACTAATGGAATTGCAGTCTCATATTGAAAGCAGAGGCCCCGATTCGGAAGTATATGAGTACGTAACCCATAAAATGAATGACCAAATAACCAGTTTTTGTAATGATATATATTATGGTTATTGGTATTATTTTAGAGAGATTAATTCAATTTCTAAATATTTAAAAAATAACTATCTAAGTAAAGTAGATTTTGAAGCATCGTCAGACCTTATACATAGAGTATGTGGTATTTTGGATGTAAATGCTGTAGTTGTTCAAACAGTCGGAACAGAGTTAATAGGCATATATCCTACCGTAAGCATATTAGAGCACGACTGTTTATCAAATACTAACCTGTCATTCAATAAACATGGACATATTTGTGTTAATGCTGCTCGGAAAATAGTCAAGTGAATATATATTTAACATTTTAGAATGTATAACATAAAATCTAAAATAGTAAATTGCTTATGTAAAAATTGAATAATAATAGGGGTGAACATTTAAGTATCATGTATACAAATGCGTTATGGGGCACTCGAGAAAGAAGAGCTCACATTATGTCAACAAAATACTTTAAATGTAGTTGTAAAAGATGTTCCGATGCTACAGAACTCGGAACTCATTTTAGTACACTTGTGTGCAATGTAAGTTTTATATTTAATGTGTACGTTTGTTTCAAGTCATGCTAATAAACTTCCTAATATTTGATATTTAAACTTTTACTTAGCCATTGAGACGAAAAATTTAAATTGGTTATACAATAGCAATTTGTATTTTATTTAATTGTAAGAAATAACATATTTTTAGGTGAAAGATTTTTGCAAAGGGAATTTAATACCAGTACATCCTTTAGATGATTATAGTGAGTGGGAATGTGATAGATGTCCAAATACTGTTTCATCAGACAAAATTGACATAATTTTAACTGATTTAAACCGTGTAGTTGATAGGGCTCTTCAAGTATGTATCTAAACTAGATTTTGATTGTTTTTTAATATACTGACATTATTAAATTCATCAATTACAATATTAATTTTAGAATCCAAGTATAAATTCTTTAGAAAACACTCTTTCAAAATTAAAAACTCGTCTTCATTCAAATCATTATTTATGTTTCAATGTAAAACATACATTGATACAGATGTATGGTCATTCGATGGGTTACAAACATTCAATGCTTACTGATGATTTATTGAAAAGAAAATTAAGTATGATCTATGTCGAAATAATAAATATTTTAATAGATAAAATATACATTATTATTTTGTAGAACTATGCAGGGATATGTTTTTCGTATTAAACATTATTGATCCATTATATATACGATTAAATATTTACACTTCAATGGTATTATATGAACTACATTTGACCTTGTTAGAATCAGCTGCAAGATTAGCAGAAAAAACTGCCGAAAGTAAAGGAATGTGTGATGAAGCTAAAGTACTATTATCTAAAGCGTTAGACATGCTTAAAAATGAGCCAGAAGGTTCTCCAGGTTATAAGTTATTGCAAAGTTACAAGCATAATAATATTTTGTAGTTTAAAAATACACGTGTAGCATTAAATTTATTAATTGTTTTGTTGAAAATCAAGTATAAAATAACCCATTAATTTATGATTTATATTGAATAATATAATTACTTTTTTGTTATTTACTAAATTTTTTAATGTGTTTCACGTATAGTAATCACAAATACTAGTAAATTATCTAATTTTTTTTCGGTAAATTAGAAATTAACGTATTATATATTTATATGAAATTAGAATAGTCAGACATTGACTAGTAAAGGTATATTTTTATGGATAAAACTTTTATTATTTGTACAATGCTCATTTCATAATGAATATATTGCATTTTAACTAACTTAGCAAGTATTAAAATAAAAATTATCTTATATTATATTGATATTGTAAAAGTTTTGTAACAATAAATATTAACTTCTATCAATAAATAGTTTTATTTAAAGTCTACTGCTTTTACACAGTTTTTGTTTGCCGAGTAGGTTGCAGGTTTTTATTTCAGAATAGTAATTACATTTATGATGATCTAGGAATATTGTCGTATAGATATTTTAAAACGATCAAAGTTTGATAAATTATAAAAAAAAAATTACATATAAGAAATGCCTATAATTTCAGACTTTGAAATTCAAAAAGAATGGAAAATTGTCTATCTAAGATGAGATTGAAAGTTTTTCAGTTTTCTCTAGAAGAAAAAGAGTATAGAGTTTTGTGAATACTTGGATTTAAGAAGCTACTAGAGGGGATCAATAATTAAGTTCACTTGTAACATGATGATTATCTTGCAACAGAACACATCTAAATGAATTTGGCTCAGAATCTTGTTTAAGTCTAGTCCTAAAATCAATAAACTAAATTGGATACAATTTGGTGAAATGAATAAAGTATGCTGTAATTATGTGAAAAAAATATATCAAATTTTATTGGATCTAACCTTTTGGTTTTCAAAAATGTAATAAGCATAATTTGAATAATAAAATGATTTACCAATAAATATATACATCTTAAAATTAATAATTATTTTATAAAAGAATAATTTAACCACTAGTGGAAATATGCACTTATTTTAATGAAGTTTTCAAATTTTTTGAATGATTTGTAAAAATATTTTTCTAACAAATACACTGGTGTATTATATTAATATTATGTCTGTAGTATATACCATAAAATTATATATTATGAAGAATTTTATACATTTGAAGGTTGATTTGATTTTGTTAATATGAATTTCAACTAAATATCAAACATGTATTTTTGGTAGAAAATATTTTAAATGTACGTATAAATGTATAAGAAATAAAAAAAATGTATACATATTTATAACAATTTAAGTGTTCTAATTTTAATATTTGAATAATGATGAACAAATACAACTTTGTACTGTTTACCCCAAAAATAGTTGACACAAATTCAATAAATTAAGAAATATAAATTGGTTAGTTGATTTACATTATAATTCATCATGGCCAGTTTCTGTTACAGGTTTTTCACTGTGATTTACACAAAGGGCTGGTACAACAAAGTCCATAGCATATTCACAACGGTTAGGCTCAGTTGCCGATATCAGTGCTGGTTCTAAGCCACAATTTAAACGTACCTATTTTTCATATTATTATATTATATATTTTTATACATAAATAGAAACTGAATATAAATATAAATATTCTTACATGAGTGGTACGTGGAGGACCATTCCAACAGGGTTGTCCTTTATCGTATAACATGGTACGGTATTTTGGTTCACCAATCCAACTATTCCAAACACCCAGTCGTATTTCAGATCCACTACTTTTTGATCGTTGAGTTACCTATTCATAATGAATTGATAAATATTGATTTTCAAACGATAAATATATACAATTTTAATAAAAATCATACGTATTCAAAAAGACACAATTTGTACACATATTCACGATCAGAGAGTTCATAACATTCTCCATCTAAAGCTATAAATTCACCTTCTGGACCAAAATCTTTAGTTAAAGATTCTTGTAAAAATTCTATTTCTCGTTGTAATGCTTTAAATTTTTTATCAACTTCTTCAAATTTTTCTCTGGCGTTTGAAGCTTCTAAAATTAAAATTTGATATATATATATATATATGTTAAGGAAATATAGAAAAAATTCAAATTTCAAAGAATAAATATGAACTTTGTTTAACTATACAATATTAATAATATTGGGCTATACAATATAAAAAATATATTTTATCAATTATAATTTTTGATTTTGGGTAGATTGGTTTTTATTAGTTATAAATATCTATCAATAAAACATTTAAGTAAATAAGTATTGAATTTTTCTAGAAGTGTATATATATCAGAATTAAGGTATAAATTAATATATTAAATGTGAAAAAAAAAACTAAATTTATTGAAAAATTAATAATAAAATATTAGTTTAAATTTAGAAATATTTTTTGAACACAATAATTGAAACTAATTTAAGTCAAATAAGAGTATTTATAATTCATTCTAACAAATAAAAATATATTTATTTAGAATATCAGAATTAAATTAGTTTAAATTTTTGAAATTAAATATTATCAAGTACCTTCCATTATTAATTTTGTTTCATCATCATATTGTAATTCAGATTGTGCACTTTTAACTTCATCATCTATTGGTTCATATTCATCATCATTTTCATTTTGATCCTCTGTCTCTTCAGCTTGTTTATCATTTTCTTCTTCAGTAGGTTGTTCAGTTTCTTTTACATTTTTAGATTGAGCGTGTATTAATTGTTTAAAACGATTCCAATAATTTGTGACAAATTCTCCCAAATTAATCTCTTTTTTGTTTTCCATAAAGATCTATAAAATAATTAATTTTGCGCAATTTAAAAAAAAATTATATAATTTAAAACTGCTCAATGGCTGTAATTTTTTGAGTTACATTTGGTAACAAATGCACAGCATAGCCAATTTACAATTCAATTAATACATTTTTAACTTCTTAATACAATTTTTATTAAGAGGTAAATTAATCAATTTATATTTATTTATAAAAGTAAAAACATTATCGGCGATCTTGATTTATTAGTTATTTTAATTATGAAATGAGATAAATGTATATTTAATAAATTTGTTTATAACTTTCTTTGAATATAGAAAACTGAAAATCTATGAAAGATTACAAATGTTTTTATTTTTAAATTTGGTAATAGGATACATTTTTTTTCTAAATTAGAAAATAAAATGTAATATCAAATCAATGTAGTTTTTCTATGTGAAAATGTTTCATTAATATTCAATATTTGTTTTTAAAATTACTTACATCTTTTTCATCTTGTGAAACTAAACCATCTTGATTTTGATCAAAAATTGTGTGAGCTTCTACTTCTTCTTCTTCAATTCTAAATAATATAATAATAAAATTATTTGTTCATCTATTAGTTGAATTAAATTTGAAAACATACATCTCATTTTTATTTGAATCTAATTTAGTAAATGTTTCTAAAGCTTCGTTATAATCTTTACTTTGTTCTTGCCTTTTTTTCTCATCATTAATTTCTTTATATTTGTCTAATGCAGACTTTTCAATCATAGTTGCTGTTTCTTTAGCTTGTAGCGTAGTGTTTCTAGCAAGTTCAAGTTCTTTTAGGTTATCAAGAAGTTCAACGATTTTTTTCTGCAAAGAAAAATACATAATTTTCGGTTAAATACTTTTAAGTAACTACGACATATAATACTTATTAGTCTTAATTAAAATTGTAATTAAGTTAAAAAAAAAATTTTTTTTTTTAAAAAAGTTACCTGTTTTTCCATTTGAACGATTTTTCCTTTAGCAATTAATGTTTCACGTATATCATACCCAGCTGTAAACATTTGTTGTATTCTTTCTGCTTCTTCTTTTGCTGCCCGACCAAGTTCTTCACATGTATTCTCACATATATTTGTTTTCACATTTGCCCATTCATCAGAACCATCACAACAATCTAGTTGAACAAATATTTTTATATAAATTAGTTATACCAGTTCTATTAATATGCATTGTATGCAACTTTGTACATAATATTTATATTTTTACTTAATGTAATAATTTAATTTATTTTTAAAATTACCCATTTTGTAATTCAATACTTAAATATTAGTTTGGAATTTTGCAAATTGATTTAATTTGATTAGAACTTTTTTTAAAATAGCACTAAACTAGTTAATGTTATTTGTTTTTATGGAAATAGTACGATACATATTATTTGAAGATTCAAGTGATGGTAAACAACAATCATGTAAAAACACAATGGATCAAAAAGAGTAAATTACGTATACGGAATAATAAATATTTTTTGTTCAGAAATTGTGCATTTTGGAAAGATACAGTGAATTTGGTAAAATCTCAAAATAAATAATGAATGTGTACTGGTAAAAAATATGCGGCACAACTATACATTTAAACTAACATAATAAGAGTTCAATTAAGTATAACAATTATACCACAAATTCCATCGTTTACTCTCGACGATGGTATAACAAGAGCTGTATGTCCAGCGTTAGTACAATGGAATGTGCCGTTTGGACAAGCCGAAGTGCCAGGTTCGTCACTGGCATCTAGACAGTCGCAGTAATCGTCATTTACAAACGAAAAAGGAATTATGAAACTTCCATCGAAACACGAGAAATCTTTATCAGGTATGTATAACGAAGATCCTAAACAAAACAAAATAGTAATTAAACCATATTAGTTGCATATATACATTTTATATATAAATATTCATAAAATTATGTTGTTCGATCAAATGTTTGTAATATAAAAGTATAGACATATATTGAGACATAAGCTTACTTTCGAATGCAATGCCTCTGGGCTTCACTATATTTGTGCAATTAATTAGTATGAAAAAAACAAAAGAAAGTGTGATAATTAAGTAAAAGTTTCCCATTTCGGTTAAATTGAATTATTAATGACTGAACACCGCTAACATATAAGAACTAACGAGAGCTCTAATAACGTGATATGCATGACTACCACTTGACGTTGGCGTCGGCTATAATGACTTCAAGATAATGGAACACGATAATGATTGTGATAACTGACAATTATTGATAAGAAAATCCACTTGCAATATATTTAAAACGTTCCCGATAAATGAAAATAGATACTGTGAACTACGATTGTATATATATGACGGACCGAGATATGTTTAAAGGAGAATATGTATTTGTTTAAACGAGGGATTGTAGTGACGAATATTTGATATAGTAACGTACTTAGACCTGAATTTAGGGGGGGTTAATTTTTGAATAAATAAATTGGACGACCCTAACAAAACAAGACATATTATAAACTTTAACAGATTATTTATTTTTAACGTCCATGTCATATCATAATGTGTATTGAAGTTTAAAAATATTTTAGTTTTCGTTATTATTGACTGAAAATATACATCTCATAAGAAATTAATTTTTCCTAAACATTTTGGGGGAGAGTTTATTCCATTCTCCGTTAGTACACCACTGGTTAGATACCCATAGGTTTTAATTAGCTTAAATAGTGGGTTAGTATTTTATTTTAAGTTAACTATTGCGCGTCGTTTAAATTTAAATTTATGACTTGTTAACGAATTTTCCGATTTATTTCAATCGATACACAGCAAAATCACAATTCGCTGGTTTAAGAAATCATTAATTGTGAATAGCTAATTGATACGTCGATTTGAATTTTCAAGAATCGAGTATCCCGTTTTGTTAAAATGTTTTCAAATAATCGTAGCGCCTAAAGTACTAAACAATAAAACGATCTAGTCGTTTTGGGGCAGTCCAACCGGTATTGTAATATTTTTTGTGTCATTTGCCGTTAGGATTTGTAATGGTATGCGTGCATATTATAATTTAGTTTAGTTTATATAAAAACATTTGCTGTACACAAACATTTTAAGATTTCTTAATAAAACTAACTGCCCTTCGACCTTCTCGGAATACCGACTATACTAAAATAATCTCACACAAAGCACATTCGAAAGTAGTAAATATAAATATACACGAAGAATGCTAACCGAGAGGATTAATCACCAAGGGTAAATTGTCCGGACGCCTGCGTCAAAGTAAAAAAAAAAAAATAAAAAAGAACTATATTGAATATCTGTACAAATTTCAAGAAACTGGACAAGTTGCACGGAAAGCATATTTGAGAATAATAAATATAAATATACACGAAGAACGCTGACCAAAAGGGTTAAGGACCAAGTGTAAATCGTCCGACCGCCTACATCAAGATCGAAAACAAGAAAGGACAAAACTCGAATATGCTCTCAAAGAGCTAGTGGCCAACTAACGACAAATCGCACACGGCGCGGATACGTTTACACGCCGAAACTAAAAAAAAGCTTACCTAATCAACCTAACAAAGGAACTCATGGACGCGATCACCGAAGTCAGCAACACAGGCGCCACAATACCAGGTGTAGCAGATTTCTATGGGAATATGACCTCACGAAGCCTATATAACCCAAAAATTACGCTTCTCCTCCAGCAGTCCACAGCAGTCCGGCAGTGCAGGCCATTCCATAGCAGTCGGTACAGGCTGCCGGACAAGCTGTCGGCACAGAATGCCGGTCCAGCAGTGACGAATCTCCCGTCTACTCGTGCGTTAGAGAGGAGTCTTCCCAGAAGAGAAGCCTCTCGACGAGCGGAGTAGAGGAGATTCTCACCAGTGTAAATTCACCGTACCTGACGACGTTCCAGCCACCAGCTATCAACTATCTTCGAGAAGTCGGTATTCCGAGGGGCGAATTCAGTCATCTGTCACCAACTTGCTTGCGTTTTTATTTCGACATTTGCCGGTGGATTCGTGTAGCGAAGGTATCGGCCCAAACTTTTTCTTCATACCTCTGCACAACTTCTTGCGTCTCTAGACCAAAGAAATCGAGTACTGTCAACTGGTAAGAAAATACGATTCTGTTTATCTAACTCTAGTTACTAATCATATTCGAATATTCTGATTATATTCGAATATATGACACTTCTAAATTACGTTCCCGAATAATTTTTGTATTCACGACCTCGAACAAAATAATTGTATTAACTCTTTAAACATCACTTTTTCACCTATTTCCCCACATACTGCACACCTTATTTTCCTCCTAGTTCAAAAGCCGTATTTCATTCTTATTTTGTTTTTTCTTTTATTTTGATTTATTGTTTAATTGTTATTACAGATTACAAACCCGATAACTTTAGAAATTATCCAGAGAATGTACCTATACAATTACGTAATATATATTTTACACATCGGATAGGTAGGCACGGTCGGAATCAAAATAAAAGCGGTATTATTACTAATTTTCGAGAACAGAATACGTTGCAGTATTCATTACGCTGATAACAACGGATAAATTTATATTCGTTTTGGTCGTCAGCAGGTAAACGACACTTAATGTAGTCCTAATCGATGCCAAAAAATATAATTTTCCCCTGTATATATTCAGTAGATTGACGTTGGTTTATATTGTGTCTATCTATTTGAGGTTGCGGTTTAGATATTATTTATTCGCTATAAAACACGAATTCTACGAGACTGTTTATGTTTATAATTTTTGATCTTCAGGACGCCAGTATGTATAATATATATTATACGTGTCCTCTAGAGTTTGAAAGTATTTACCAACAATTTTGATCATCATGAAAAACATGACCAAAACAAAATAATATTCAAGGCGTTCAAAATGTGTTAAATCAACTTAATTTTTTTGTCGCGTGTGTGTGTGTGTGTGTGTGTGTGCACGCGCACGTATAATGAGCGAAAAGTTAATTCATTTTAAAAACGATTACGTTATAATAACTCAAAAAACAACAAAATAAAAGAAAACTAAATTAAAAACGAAATAGAAATAAGTATAAGCATTAGGAGGAAAATACGGTGAAAAATGTGTAGGGTTAATAGGTGAACGGGGAAAAGTTTAAGGAGGGGGTAAGGTATTAAAAAAAATTTGCATTTTTTGAAAATTTTTTTAACCGAATGCATAATATCTCAAAACTATTGTGTCAAAATTTCAAGTCGATTGGAGCAAAATTAACGAAGTTATGAGTATTTTTATACCTGTCAACGCAAGTTCAAACGTGCTTATTACTGTATTTTACGTCTGTGTACAGTATAAAATTTAGTGTAGCAGTAAATATTCTATCGAGAAGACTTACACGCAACATCGGTACAATGATACAATGATAGCAACATCCTTTATGGACCTGGCATTGATGATTCAGTGTAAGCTGATAAAATTCGCTTATGAACGTTTTATACCAGATCTTTTAGTGTTTAAAATTTTAAAGCGTTTTCCCCACAACTCATGTTTTTAAAGCCGGTGCCCCTCATAACTTTAAAACTACAGCACCGATTCTTTAGAAATTTTGAACACTATTTCTGTATATAATTTACGAGGTAACGCTGGAGAGTTTTTTCAAAATTGTTATTAATTTTTATTTTCAATAACAAATAAGCCGATTTTTTTTTGCGAAAAATCGTGTTTTTCCGTTTAAAGTGTTTCAAAATAATGAAAAATTTTAATTTCGAAATATCTTCCCAGCGTTACCTGGTGAAAACTATTATCTAACGAATGAACTTTGATTTTTTGATTTCAGATGATCCAGCACCAAGTTATGAAGGGCACCGTAATTCTATTTTTTTCCGAGATACGTCCGAATAATTGCTGCTATTGCCGTATTTTTTAATATTTCTTCGTGAAAATTTTATACAATATTCTTCGAATATCATACTTTAATGTACCATTGGATATATTTATAGAATACTTTTACTGTGTCGTCACGAAAAATTCACAAAAACATACCTTTTTTTTGTACGAATTAACTTTACCTCCCCCCTTAATGAGTTATTACAGTTATTTATTTCAAGGTCATGAATACGAAAACTATTCAGGAACGTAATCAAGAAGTGTCTTAAGTACTAATATAATCAGAATATTCGAATGCAATTAAAAGTGAGAGTTAAATGAATAGAATGTTGTTTTCTTACCCAGCCGACCGTGCTCGACTTCTTTGGTCAGGAGACACACGAGGTTGTGCAGAGGTATGAGGAAAATAGGGTTGGGTCGGTGTCTTCGCTTCACGAATCCATCGACAAGTGTTGAAATAAGAACGCAAATAAATCGGTGATGAATGACTGGACTCGTCCTTCGGAATACCGACTTCTTGAAGATTGCTGATAGCTCGCCGCTGGAACGTCGTCAGGTGCAGTGAACTTATGTTGACGAGAAACTCCTTCACTTCGCTCGACGAGAGACTTCTCTTCCAGGGAGACTCCTCTCTAACGTACGAGTAGACGGGAGACTCGTCACTGCTGGGCCGGCAGCCCCTGCTGACTGCTCGTTACTGCTCTGGACCGCTGTGGACTGCTCTCACTGGCCCGACTGCTCTCCCTGGCCCGACTGCTGGGGCGAGAGGAGTAATGATCTGGTTGTATAGGCTGCGAGGAGTCACGTCCTCAAAGAAATCAGCACGTTTGGTGTCGCCGGCGTTTGTGTTGTTGACCCGCACAGTGCGCGATTTACCGTTATCTGGTTATCCTTTATGTGCATTTGTATCTATTTCTTTTCAACGTGCTTTCTCTAAAGATATCCGATTTTATCCCTTTGTGCCGTGGGTGGTCGGGCCATTATTTAAAGAAAAAATAAAAATTAAACGATAAAAACCTTAATATTGAAGTAGGAAATATCGTGTTTTGAAAACAGAGTTTTTTGAAACTTACCTAACTGGAAATGTTTACTTTGTTTTAGTAATATTGTACATTAGTCTTTAAATATTATTTTAGACAAAATGGAAAATATTGAAAGCTTTAAGTCTAACTTACAAATTGGAACTTTCGAGTGTATAGTTGAGTATTAATGAAGCAGACTAAAAAATTATGTAGTTTTAATTTTAAAAGATCTCAATATTTTTCTTGAAATTAATGTATTCGGAACTAGTTTATTTTTAATAAAAAATATGATGTAACGAATTACTTTTGTGTTCTAGAAATGAAAAAGTAATTTAATTATATTTTATTTACAAAACTATAATAACATAATTTAGTTTATGAAAGTTTTTTATGTAATACAGAGTAATGCATTTAAAAATTATGACACTCAGTTACTCTGTACTTGTAAAATAACGAACGTATACTGAAACATGTTTCAATTTTATCATTTAATAGTGTTAAATCTAATTGTTTACAATAAATAACATAATGGGTTGGAATTTAAAATATTTTCATTGTATATTATACATGCTTATGTAATTTTATAAGGAGATAGAAATAAATTACATTTTCTGCTTCACAAACATAATATTTTTTTTATATGTTATGTAAGTTGAAAATACCAATATAAACTTATAGAAAAATAACGTATAATTTCAATTAGTATAAGAATATAATGAGTAATTAATATATAAGTACCATAGCTTATTTAAAATGTATTCTATATTTGTTCCAGTGTTTAAAATTATTTGTAATACACACGTATTGAATAATTAAATTTTAATTTATAACGGTAAATTTGGATTTTTGTAGTCTCGTTAATTGTTTTATATAAAGATCTCGGATACGTGAATATAGGTTTGTATATTGTATACAAATATTTATCGTAATATTCATAATTGTTGTTGTTTAAGTAAAGTTTACGAGATTTTTTGTGTACACGTATTTTTTTTTTTATATACTTTTTTAGTTTGTATTTATTAACAGAGTAAAATTATAATAATTATCGAATTAAGATAGAGAAAAATGTTGTTAAAAATTTTTTTTCTGATCGAAATAGTTCAAAAAGCAAATTGAGAGTTTAAACAATATATATATATTGTATAGAAGTATTGTATTATGTGTTTCCACTTTTTGTATTATATGTAATAATTTGTAATCGCCGAGTTACATCCACGAACCTTGCGTTTTTTAAAATTTTTACTTGACTAAATTATGATAGCCAAAATTTAGTAAGTTATAATAAAAGTAAGTTTATTTCCGATGTTAGTTTATTATTTTTATAATTTTCAAAATTAATTTTTTTTTAAATTGGCTAAGTTATCATGGAGGATATACACATTTTAATTTTGAAATGTGTTCAGAAACTAATAGAAAATTGATTTTCAATGTAAGTAAATCGTGGCGTGACGAGTACATTTTAACACGAGTGAATTAGGTTCACGTAGCCCCTCTATTGTGGAACTCATTTTGTCGTGATAAGGAGGCTTGAACGATTGCTTCGGTAGTCCGACCAAGAGTTCTGAGCCGGTGCTTAATTTACTTAGTTGGAGCTGGTAAGGAGCCTGATGGAGCTCGTTAACACCTTATTTTCGCCTGTAGCCCGGGTTGGGTGGAAGGAAAGATCCGGAAGTTGGTTATTCAAATGTAACCCAGGAGACGAGCATAGATGATGGATGGACTCGTAGCCGGGTCGGACATGAGTATGGGCGGATCCGGGGCAGACGTGCCGCACTTCGTCCCATGGATACGATGAGGATGGGTGTTGTTTTGGGATGTGGAATTCTTTCTATTCTTAAGATTGGTACGTAGTGGCCGGCTGGTTTGGGTGCCGAATGATTGGGTAGAGGATGCTCCCTGGGGTATCCGGATGATGGTGTCAGTATTAACGCAAAAACTGCTGATAACAAACATGTTTATAGAGAATGCTCATTATAAATCGTATTTATTATAAGAGGCGGTGTGGTTTCTCCATTGTTCCCCCATTACTTGTTCGTACAATAAATGGTGGTTTGTTCGCTAGATGAAGTATTGCCATCAAAACTTTGGGTCCAGTGAGTGTATAGTGCCCTGTGACGAACATAATAAAAAGGTTTATGTAGGCTGACTACTTTATTGACTTGTATTGCTACTGCTTTATTGCCAATATTACAAATTATATGAGCGCGACAATCTCATGCGCTATGATTTATGAATATCTGTTATTATGTTATACAGAGTGCAAAAGGTACCTTGGTCGTCATCTATTGCATGTGCCTACGCGTTATATATATATGTTTTTTTTATCCTAATTTAGATCATAATTGTTGAATCGTTAATATGTGTAGCCGATTTGTTAGTACATCGATCGAAAAGTTTTTGATGATATAAACGACTTTTATTTCGTGTTAATGGATTATATTTTATACGCATAAAAACAGATAAAAAATAATAGAAGGTCGTCGGCTTGATCGTCGCGAATTCGAAAAAAATATGTATTAACCTAGATACCCACGCGACAATGATTTCATACGTACTAACTCGGCCGTCATCATATTCATTATTATCATATTACAGTCTTACGCTATTGTTAAATTTACGACTAGCAGATACTACGACGATCGTTCACCAATAGTTTTCATATTTTGTACGTTACTGAAATTAACGTAATTTTGTATCTTGAATAAGAAATGAAATAAAAGACGAATTATACGGAATAAAGTGAAAAATCATTAAACATTACGTATGATCTTTTTGGAAACGGTCATGTTTAGTCGTAGAATATTCAGTATAGGAATTGTATTACTACTCAAATTTTTATCTATTTGTAAATAACTTTAATTATATAAAAATAAAGTTTGTGCGGAAAAATATCGTTAAATACTATTAAAGTTGAATGAAAATATTTGAAAATATCGTCCAACAATCTACGCTACGCATAAATCTATTTATAAATGTATACTTCGATTAATTCTCGTAATACACTGTGTTGACCTATTATATTACACGTAATTTTGGACATAATCGTAATAATTGTTCGTGATTTTCAAATAATCTAATATTTTTTTAAACATTAATGAAACATTTACGTTTTTATTTAATTAATATATAAATTTAGAAAAAAACCAAAATGAAAAGAATACAGAGATTATATAATTTTTTTCATGTGTATCACGATAAACTGTCGTATATTCTCCCTATTCTTACAACATTGTGAACAATACGCTCATAATTGTAAGTCGATCTTATATTTTGAGAGTTTCGAGAAAGTACGAAATATTCTTTTGTTCGCGGGATTTATAAAAGTCATATCTCAAAGTATCAGTTATAATCAAACTTGTTATTTAGAATTATATTATACGCAAGCAGAGACGTGTACTGGTCCACCAGGATACCGGGGAATACCTGGTAAGTTCTTCATGTTTTAGTATTTGTGTGTTCCACACAGTTTGCGTATCTTCATTCAATAAAATTATTATATTATATTTTTTATTATTCGCCCACGCTATGGTAGTATTTTTGTAATTAAACACCGTGTACAGTATACCAACAACTACGTTTTAAATATAGCCATCGATATCCACGATTTTGTTTATTAGTTTTCGTAAATAAATGACGCGTGTATTTTTTTAAAATATAAATTTCACGTTAAATCCATTAGCTTTCGATAATTGTGCAATAATAGAAACACGAATTACGATATTTTCCGGAATCGCGTTCGGGTACAGCGGTATGTGTGTTGTATTTACGCGTATAAAACCAAATTGATAAAGCGGTGTATGAACACAAAATTGTCTCTATATCTTAGTTTTTTACACATTGAAGGATTATCGTTTTTGAGTTACGTAGTATTATTGTTGTAAGTTATACGTTTGAAGACTATATTTATTTATATTTCGTAACTATAAAGTGCAGTGTCGAGTGGATCACGGTAAATACAGTTTGCCGGTAGAGAAATTCGACCCAGTACTCGCCCATGTAGGTATGCGGTAATTACGTGGACGATGATACGTAGAGTGGAGTATTAGCTTAACGAATTTGTAGATCAATGAACAAAAGTTACGCAGTGGTTTTCGAAATAGTCGTAAAATAAAAAGAAGAATATGTCGTTTAGCTCGTAAAAGGACCTACGAGAGAATGGAGACGTAAGGAATGGATATATATATATATATATATATA